>JAQFVV010001909.1:0-41956 GCA_028023455.1 Epiperipatus broadwayi | reverse complement strand
TAGTCAAACGTAGGTGGCGTATTTATTGAAATTTGTGAAGGTTGACAACAAGGTGAAAAGACAATTGGTTTAAAAAGTGACATGTATTGTAATACAAAGTGGCAATGTTGGAAGTACATAGGTGTATCAAACAAAGTGGCAAGTATAGTTATTCTACTTAATAGCAAATATTAAATGCAACTACTTCAGGTTTTTGCTCCAGCAATCTCTCATTGTGATGAAGAAGGAGAGATTTTTTATAGATGTACAAATGTTTTTGATTAGGTCAAACTATAATTATATTGTCATGAAAGATTTTAATACTAGAATTGATAAAAGTTTAAAGATAAATGTAGTGTAAGTAACTTTGGTTATGGTGAAAGAAATGAGAGATGACATAGATTTGTGGAGTTTCAGAAAAAAAAAAAAACTTTATAATATAAATTCATTATTTGAGAAAATTTTTTAACACAAATGAACATGAAAGCATAAAAATGAAGGTACAGCAGAATTGGATTTTACTTTGGCTAGCAGAAAATATTTATTTTAAGATTGTAATGATCTTAATAAATTCAACAAAAAATGTAATTATTGATTAGTGTGATGTAAAATACATGTTAATGCAAAAAGAAAGACACAAAAATTATTAAAAAAAAATTCACAGTTATTATTCCTAATCTTCAAAATCATTCCAATGAATTTAAATTAAAACTTTCAAATTGTTTTCAAATATTAACAGATTTAGAACATGATTTACATTTGAATTAAATTAATACAAAGATAAAAGATTCACTCTTACAAACTACAATATAGATAGCTAGTATAAAAAAGCAGCAATTTCCCAATAAAATTTCTACTGAGATAAGACAATTTATTAAAACAAAAAGAAGGAATATAGAAATATATAAAATGATGCATTAAGAAGAATTGAATATGTCAAATTTTGTAAAATGTATTGAAAAATGTTGATAATGATATAAGAAAGTATAATTGTGAATGAGCATAAAAAGCTATTAAAAAGCAAAGGAGTCTCAAAAATGTGCACATTATTTTGATATTGGTAGGAAACGTATTTCTGCAATATGAAAAAAAAAATCATGGTACTACTATTAAAAAAGAGAAATGACATCATAAAATGAGTAAAAGTATTCTATCAAGAATTACATAGAAATAAAGAGCAAATAAAAGTGTGTCCCTATAACTATAATATCTTCTGAATTTCCCAGAAGTTTAAATAAAAATGTAAGACACACAATTAAATTTATAAAGGAAGGGAAAATCTCCAGTTAATAATGGACTCTATAAATTATATCTAAATAAGCAGCAGGTGAGACATTAGAAAAAAATTGGCGAAGTTATATACTGAATGTCTAAAAGACAAAGGTATACCAGTAGATTTCAAGAATGCATGACTAATATTAAATATTTAAAAATGTGATAAAGAGAATATTAAAAAATATATACTTAGTAGTTTTTTTATCAGTTCTGTACTATTTATTTTCAAAATAATTACAACTTATCTTCAGAAAACTTTGAATTTTAACCAGTTATAATAACAAGCTAGATTTAAAAGTAGTTTTAATCCAGTGAACCATTTCTCAACATTGAAAGATTTGTATGCAATGAATATGAGTTGACATTATGCTTTGGCTTTTTAGATTACAAAAAGACATTCGATTCTATAGGCATTTTTTCAGTCAAAAAAAAAGAAAGAAAAATGGTAATCATGTGATGTTTATTGGCATTTCTTCAGTCATTAAAGCATTGGATCATCAAGGCAGGCATAGACACAAAATATTGTCCTATTCAGATGAATATGTATAAAAATACAACAGCACCATTATTAACATTGACAAAGGTATATGACAGGATAACTTGAATCTTCAAAATTTTTAAAGCAGTTTTACAAAATTGTTGTGGAAATTAAAATGGAAACCTAAGGATGTAAAAATAAATGAAGATAATTAAAGTCACTTAGATTATGCAGATGATGTAGTTGTTTTGAAAATAATGCTATAGAGCTTCACATAATGTTTCAGGAATTATCAGATGAAAGTAAGATAGTAAAATTAAATTTAAATGTGAAAATGTAAAAGAAATTTTAAATGAATGGTTTTCAACATTATGAGTTAGAAGAAGTTTAAAAAATACCTTTGTCATATTATTACTACAATGGAAACATAATGGATAAAATTAATCATAGAATTAAACTTGATTGGAGTACTTTGATAGACAAGAATTACTATTAAAAGAAAATATACCTATGTGATTGAAATGAAAATTTTTTATTGCCAGTTCTTATTTATGAATCTGAGACTTGAATACTTTACATAAAAACATTACAAATATTTCAGACCCCTCAATGAGATATATACAGATGCATGTTAGGAATAACAATAAGAGATTGAAAATGAAGTACATGAGTGAGAGAACAAACCACTATTATGGGACATCATTAAAAAAGTTAAATGTCTGAAGTTGAGATGGACATATTTCTAGAAGAGTATGGTATATGGAAAATTGAAATGTTGAACAGAGTTAAGAGAGATTGTAAAAGACTTAGAAAGAGACAACACATGAGATGGATAATTGAAATAAAGAATTATTCTCAGGTGATGTGGAAAAGAAAGTCTAGAAATTGGAAAAAAAAATGTATTAAACTTGGAAAGACCTTCATCCTTTAAAGTATCAACAATGGTTGCAATAGAATAATAATAAATTAACTATTATGTGATGATAATTAATTTTTTAAGACCTTTTCTAAATTAAGAGTGTATTTTCTATATTTTTAATAATATTAATAAAATAGTATAACACGAGAAATGACAGAAACAAATATATTTAAAATAAAAGTCTACTTTAAAGTATACAACATATTTTTGACATATTAAAAATCAAAATCAGGAATGTGCCTTTTTCAAAAGATTTTTTCTGTTAACCAATTATAATTATGAATTTTCAAATAAATACGTGAGCGAAATAGAAACTACAAGTTTATTTCATTTAAAGAACTGGAAGAAAATGTTGGATAAAAACAATATTCAAAACATTTTCTTAAATAACTGATTCTTGAAAAGTCATTGAATTAAGAAAATATAAAATTATTATTATATTTTGAAGTATTGTAAAATAACTGAATATTTGGTAATATAATTAACTCTAAGTGCTTTCTGAATTTCTATGATCCAAATATTTAATTTTACATTTAACTTGGATCTCAATTCCATCTTTGATATTTTTTATTAATTGAATGTCTCAAGGCTAGATTGTTACCAGAAATGTCCCATGTATTATCATTATTGATAAAATGTTGCTTTCTGATATCAGGAAATTATTAACAATAATTATTGCATATGCTTTAGTACTAAATATTTTTCTAATGTAATTTTATGATATCACTTTTTAAGATATATATTAAAATAGTAATTCTATTAAATGTATATGATTTGGCTGATTATAAAAAGAAATGGATTTATATGAGTTGTAAATTTAAATAATTTTAAATATTCAATGTGAATGTGCATGATTTGATCCTAGAGCAATTTTTATTTTAGTCTCATGTTCTTCCACCCTAATGGGAAATATTTCCTTTCTATTGTTTCTCAGAATATTTTGATTATTACTCATTAGTTCCACAGAAATTATAAAATGTATTTGATTTATAAATTATGTGGTTATTTATTTAGCTATGAACTATAATTTTGTCTTATGATTAGAATCATTTCCATTAGTATTTACAGCAAAGGAATCAATTTTATGTAATACTTCTACAAGAATCATTGTAACACTATATAGTTAAATTCAAGGCAGTGCACTTGGATTTAACTTTTTAAGAATTGTGCCACCATTTAGCAGATAGTGAAGAAATTATCTCATCTGAATAATAATTAAATAGAATTTAATATTTTTAATCTCAATGTATACTAGATCATTTTAATCTAATATCTGAACAGAAAAATATATTAAACCATGTTCCATTTGGCTCCAATTAAACAATTTTTCCATAGTTATACTATTACAATTCATTTAGCTTTTGAATGAAGCAAATCATTTAAACAAATGTTAGAACTATTGAGAATAACAGCAATTAAAACAAAAAGCACTACCCAGACAAATAAAATTGCTTATATTTACTGAAGATTTTATAAAACACAATGATTATAGAAAAGTACTTCTGAAATAAAAAGTAATTCTTAATGGATTATCTCTTACTACTATATAAATTTAATATGATAATTTTATTAATAGAATTATTGTTGTTTATGGCAAAATAATACCAAGCAAATTATTATTATTATTATTATTATTATTATTATTATTATTATTATTATTATTATTATTATTATTATTATTATTATTATTATTATTATTATTATTATTATTATTATTATTATTATTATTATTATTATTATTATTATTATTATTATTATTATTATTATTATTATTATTATTATTATTATTATTATTATTATTATTATTATTATTATTATTATTATTATTATTATTATTATTATTATTATTATTATTATTACTACTACTACTACTACTACTACTACTACTACTACTACTACTACTACTACTACTACTACTACTACTACTACTACTACTACTACTACTACTACTACTACTACTACTACTACTACTACTACTACTACTACTACTACTACTACTACTACTACTACTACTACTACTACTACTACTACTACTACTACTACTACTACTACTACTACTACTACTACTACTACTACTACTACTACTACTACTACTACTACTACTACTACTACTACTACTACTACTACTACTACTACTACTACTACTACTACTACTACTACTACTACTACTACTACTACTACTACTACTACTACTACTACTACTACTACTACTACTACTACTACTACTACTACTACTACTACTACTACTACTTCCGGTTTTCTAGTGTAAAGACGTGTTTACTTGTTCTCTTGATTTTTTAAATTTTTAATGATGGATTGATGTTCTATTTGTAAAGAACTTTTACCAAAAAATGGTAATTTCGTATCCTGCTTTGGTTGTACGTCCGGTATGCACTTTGCATGTGCATCGTTGAGTGATACTACTTACCGAAGAATGTCTATAAAAAAGAAGCAAGAATGGAGGTGTGCTGCTTGTAGAGTTAGTTTTTCTAAGGCTAGTGATGTTTTGGATTCATCTATGACTGCTAAAAATTCACCTGATTTAATTTTGGAGGAAATTTTAGATAAATTAAAATTATTGCCGGTGATTCACAACACAATTTCAGAGTTATCTCAAGCAGTTGCTAATTTGCGGACAGAAGTTATTTCTTTGCGTGAAAATGTGGATCGGAATAATCAAGAAATAATTCGTCTTTCTAATTCTTGTACTTCAAATGAGAATGAGATTTTGTTATTGAAAGATAAATTACATTCTATGGAATGATTTAATCTGGATCATGAAGTTGAAATACAGGGTTTGCCTTTTCAAGAAAATGAAAATTTGCCGTTAATTTTAACTAACGTGGCAGACAAGCTCGGTGTTTCAGATGTCGCTATAGATTTGGAAAACGTTTTTCGTACAAAAAATAAATCAGGAGCTCCAGGTTTTGTTGTAGCTCGTTTTAAATCACGAAATTCTGCCATACAGTTTTTAATAATAAAAAAATCTGTTTTAACAGTTTCTCAAATTTTGCCTGGGGTTAATAATAACAAACGTATTTATATTAATCAGCATTTGACTCCATTCAATAGAAGGCTTTTATGGTTGGCGAAACAGAAGTTACGTTCTGGTCAAGGTTTTGCATTCATTCATAATGGATCAGTGTATGTGAGAAAAGATTATAATTCTCCTCGTGTTTTAATTAGAAATGAAAGTGATTTGGAGTCATTCTGAAATTTATTTATTATGATAAATTCTGATTTGATTTCTCAGGAAAAAGATTTTGCTTCACTTAAATTATTTCATTTAAATATACGTAGCATTAGATGTCATTTTGATGAACTTGTAGTTTATTTAAATAATTTTCCTTTATTTCATTTTGATATAATTATTTTAACGGAAACTTGGATTTCTTTACAAGAACAAAATTTATATAGTTTGAATGGCTATACGAGTATACTTTCTCCTCGTATGCATTTACGATCCGGTGGTGTTATGGTTTTTATAAAAACCGGTTTAGACTTTTCTTTCAATATTCCAACATTTAATACTGCAGAATGTATTTTATTAACTTTGAAACTCCCTAAATGTGTGCTTTCTATTTTGGCTATATATAGATCATGTACAAGTAAAGTTTTGGATTTTGTTACTGAACTTGATTCTTTGTTATTAGATTTGGGTTCAGAATCTGCTGTTTTAATGGGTGATCTAAATATTGATTTGTTAAATAATGCTTGTAAGTCTACTATAGATTATTTAAATTTACTTTATAGCTATGGATTTAGTCAAACACTTTTTTCACCTACGCGTATTACTCCTATATCTCAATCTCTTTTAGATCATATTTTTGTTAGATTAAGCCGCAGTTTATTTTCTGATTCGTCTCTTTCTAAATTATTTCTTACAGATCATTTTGCTACTGAATTAAAAATATTGAATTGTATGGATAATATTAATGTTTGTGCATATGTTGAGAAATTATCTTTTTCTAAATTGAATTATTTATTATCTGTTCAGAATTGGGATGAGATTTTTATGATAGATAATGTAAATGATGCATTTTTGGGGTTCCAAGCTATTTGTTTAGATTTAATTGCTAAAGCAAAGTTTCATTTAAAATTGATAAGTAAGAATAGAAGAAGATCTCTTTGGGTGACAGATGCGCTGGTATGTAAAATTAATCAGAGAAATGTGTTAAAATCTTTGGATGGCTCATCAGATGTTTTAAAAAAACTTAATGTTGAAATTAAGTCTGATATTAGAAAGTTGAAGTTTAGATATTATCAAGAATTTCTTAATGATAAAAATGTTTCTTTGAAATGGAGAACAATAAATTCTTTGATTAAAAAATCTTCTCCTGATCGTATTAAATGTATTAAATATAATGAAAGTTTAATTGAGTTACAGAATAATGAAAAATATTTAGCTGATCGGTTTAATGAGTATTTTGTAAATTTATCGATGCGTGATGTGCCTGAGCAGATTTTGTCTTCTTATTCAAGTTTGAATTCTTTTTTATATTCTGATGTTTCTGAATCTCAGTTGTCTGTAGCAATTGATAGTTTAAAAAATGTCACTTCTTTTGGACTAGATGGTATAACACCTAAGATGCTTAAAGAAAATAAGGTTGCATTTTTGCCTATTTTAGTTCATTTATTTAATTTATCTTTGCAGTCTGGATCATTTGCAGAATGTCTGAAAGTTAATGTTATTACTCCTGTTTATAAAAAGGGTGATTCTACTCTTATGGTCAATTATAGGCCAATTGCTATTATTTATGTTTTTTCTAAATTATTGGAAATGATTGTTAGGGATCAAATGTTGTCATTTCTGTTTAAAAATAAAATTTTATCTGACTATCAATATGGTTTTCTTCCTGGCAGAAGTACATTAGATGCTTTAAAACATCATGTTCAGTATTTAACATCTTCATTGGATCAGGAACTTAAAACATTGGCTATTTATCTTGATTTATCTAAAGCATTTGATTCTGTTAATCATAATATTTTGATTAAGCGTTGCTACTTGTATGGTTTTCGTGGATCTATTGGTAGTTGGTTGGAGAGTTATTTAAATGATAGGAAACAGTTTACTAATATTTATGGTACTAGCAGTGATGTTGTCTTGATTAATTCTGGAGTTCCATAAGGTTCAGTACTTGGTCCTCTATTGTTTTTAATTTATATTAATGATTTATTTTCATTGAAGTTACATTCTAAGATTTTTGGTTTTGCTGATGATATTGCTTTATCTTGCAATGCTGTTTCTTATAATCTTCTTGAAAAATTAGTGAATGAGGATTTGGACTCAATTGGTAAATGGTTGGCATATAATTCATTGTTGGTCAATTTAGATAAAACAAAAGCTATTCTTTTTCTTACAAGCGTACTTTTTTCTCTTAAGATTAAAATTTGCTGTAAGTATATTTTGCATTATAATAGTATATGTACTTGTGAGAATATTCCTTTGGTAGATAATTATTGTTATTTGGGAATATATATTGACTCCAGATTGTCCTGGACAAATCACATTACCTATCTTTGTCAACGGTTACGTAATTTAAACTATATGTTTTATTATTTAGTTAAATTTCTTCCTAGGTCTGCTCTCATTTTTATTTACATTGCCTGTTATCAGAGTATTTTATCTTACGATATCATTATTTGGGGTAATGCTTCTCCACATATTTTATCTTCTTTGCGTGTTTTGCAAAATTATACTTTGCACATTATTTTTGGTAGATCTCGTTCCTCTTCTGTTCGAGATATTTATATTGCATTTGGTTTATTTGATGTAAATCACTTATATCAATATAGAGTTATTTTTGATATTTTTTGTGCTAAACCTTTTCTGAATTCTAGAGTTTATGTTCTAAATACTCGTCTTTCTAATAAATTTCAATTACCTTTACCAAAATTTTTTAAGGAATCTAGTAGAAGACAATATGTTTATTCTGGGTCAAAGTTGTTTAATAAATTTGTATATGAATGTTCAATTGATCTGAATAATATTTCTTATATATCATTCAAAAAATATTTGTGTCAATGGTTGTGTAGTATGTATTAATTTTGGCATTTATTTTATTTATTTAATTAATTTTATTTATTTCCTAAACTGTTCTTTTGAGTTTTTGATTGTATTTTTATTTAATTTATTTTTACATGTAAATTCCACACACAAGATTTTTCTTGTTTGGAGTTTTTAAATATTTGTGATGTACTTTGTTTTATTTCATAGAATAAATTGAATTGAATTGAATTGAATTGATTATTATTATTATTATTATTATTATTATTATTATTATTATTATTATTATTATTATTATTATTATTATTATTATTATTATTATTATTATTATTATTATTATTATTATTATTATTATTATTATTATTATTATTATTATTATTATTATTATTATTATTATTATTATTATTATTATTATTATTATTATTATTATTATTATTATTATTATTATTATTAGTAGTAGTAGTAGTAGTAGTAGTAGTAGTAGTAGTAGTAGTAGTAGTAGTAGTAGTAGTAGTAGTAGTAGTAGTAGTAGTAGTAGTAGTAGTAGTAGTAGTAGTAGTAGTAGTAGTAGTAGTACTACTACTACTACTACTACTACTACTACTACTACTACTACTACTACTACTACTACTACTACTACTACTACTACTACTACTACTACTACTACTACTACTACTACTACTACTACTACTACTACTACTACTACTACTACTACTACTAGTAGTAGTAGTAGTAGTAGTAGTAGTAGTAGTAGTAGTAGTAGTAGTAGTAGTAGTAGTAGTAGTAGTAGTAGTAGTAGTAGTAGTAGTAGTAGTTTTAAAAGGTTGTTTATTAGGTCTATATTTTGATTATATGTTAAAAATGTTACATATTTTTTTTAAAAAGCAAACAAATATTACATGAGACATAAAGAAAAAAAGAAAACAAAAAATTGGGGTGTGAAAATTAATGACTAAGCTATCTATTGATGGTTGTGATAGTTTTTTATAAGAGTCTATTGCTGATTTAGTTTTGGAGCTATGGTTGTGCAGATAATTTTATAAGTCTCCAAGTGGCATTGACTATATCTGTCAGGGCCAAAGAATGATCTCTAGTTTTAATTTTTACCATTTTATTTTCAAAAAGAGATTTAAATTTTCATGATGTTGGGTTAAAGACAAAGTGACACCTTAAGAACCAGAGAGTGAAAATGATAAAGATGGAAAGCCTTATATTGTGAAAGAGTTCCTTTTGAATATTTTCTATTAAGATGTCACATATTGGCTTAGAATTATGAATGAGTGTGGATATCAGTTATATATATATATATATATATATATATATATATATATATATATATATATATATATATATATATATATATATATATATATATATATATATATATATATATATATATATATATATATATATATATAAGGCATTGCAGTGGAATAAAAAATGTTGCATTGTTTCATCATCCTTACCACATAAAAGGCAGGTAGGTTGAATGTTAATATATTTCCTCATATTGAAAAGAAACTCACTTTTTTGGTAAAGCAATCATGTTAATTTTGATGAGGAAGTTTAGGTATTTAGGATCTAAATACCAAAATTTAAACGTTTGTATTAGAGATTTGTTTGTTAATTTAAGTGTACTATCTGGTATTTGCAGTAGATCTAGGTTAGTCATATTTTGATATGCATCCCAGTACTTTATTTTTGCTGTAAACATATCAGGTAACTTGTATTGAAATATGTTTTGAATTAGGTTATTAATGAACTTATTGTTGATAGGTGGAGGTGTGTCAGTAAGATATATTGGAATAAAAACATGAAAATTCTGAAAGTTAGTGCTGATTTTAAATAGTGTATTATAGGATTTTTGATAATAAAAGGTATTTATTGAATGCAAAGATAGGCCATTAATTTTTGAGTGCTTTTGGAGTTGATAAATAATGCTAATAGAAATTGTCTTCTGGTTTCAGATCAACTTAGTACATAAAGAATTGATTTTTTTGATGAATGATATGTAGTGAATTTAATGGTGGGTGAATATAAATTAATTTTTGGATAGATTAGCATGTTAATTAAAGATATCTTGCTGTATATTGAAAGATAAACTTTAGTTAGAGAATTTATAAATTTTTGTATAGAAATGGTTAGTTGATTTTGTATATTTATTCTCATTATATTTACTGATTGATGGAAGGGGATTCCCAGGAAGTTATGAGGGTGGATATCACTTTTTGTTTTAATTGGAGTGCCATTAAGTATGGACCATGTGGCCATTTTTTCAGGATTGAATTTTAGAGTATAATCTTTTGTGTGTTTTTCCAATATATTGAGTAGTTTAGGCAACAATTTTTGGGAAGGGAGAAATACAGTTATGTCATCCATGAATGAAATATGTTTAATTGTATGGTTTTAAAAAGTTGTGTGTATTCCTGGTAGTTCAGATTCAATTTGAATTAAGTGGTGATTAATGTAGGTGATAAATAGGAGGGCACTAAAAGGTGAACCTTGAGGAATTGAATTATGTGGAATGAAATCTGATCTTTTTCCATTTAAGGTGATGTTTATGTTTCTATTTATAAAAAAGTTAGCTAAAATATACATAATTGAAGTTGGGATTCCATGACTACCAAGCACTTCTAAGAGTTTCTCAATAGGCACAGAATCAACAGCAGCTTCAGTATCTAATTGTACTGCAATAGGTGTGGCTCTTCTGTAATGACAAAGGTCATCAGTTAATGCCTTAAATAAGACATGAGCCTCAGGGATGGATGAGACTCTTTTGGAAAATTGGAATTTAGATAGAGTAGGTAATATAAGAGGTTGGATCTTATCTTTAATAATAGATTCTATTATTTTAATGATCAGTGGGGGCAAAGATATAGGTCTAAGATTATTGAGAGGTGAGAGTAGTAAAGGTTTCTTTAGAAAAGGCACTAGTGAAACAGGATAGAGAAGTTCTATAGTATGATTTGATTTGACAAGTAATATAGCATATTGTAGATTATAGGAATAGTAAATTGGCTAAGGTGCTCAAGCAAGAATTTTGTGATGGCATGTGTCCCTGGATGTGAGTTGTTTGGAGTTGTTTTTAATTTATTTGTAATGTCTTCTTTAGTTATATTAAGGTTAGTTTGTGATATATCAAAATAAAGTGGAGAGAGAATTGGCATAGGTAGCTTTTGGAATTTAGTTTTAAAATATTGGTTAAATGGTGGAAGCATATTTATTCTGGTAACAATTTTATCATCTATTAATATGAATGAGGGTGTGATTATATTAGTGTTATAGTCTAATGCCCATTTGATATATATCCTTGACCAGTCATGGGTGTTTTTAAAAATATTTTGGCTTTTTTAATAGATAGTTAGCTAGTGTCAATTGTTATGCTTTAGCATCATTATGGTATTTATTGAATTTGAGTTGGTAGGTGTGCTTTTTAGCTTCAAATTGTACCAGTAGAAATGCACCACCACCTAAATGCAAGTCTGATCCAAACTCAGCTGAACCAAACTGAATTTGAACCTAGCTCACCAGCTCAGATTAGTAGAAATCTAAATCAATGGCACAGTGCTATGCACCAAGAAACTAGTTCAATGGTTGGTGAGGATTAAAGACCCCTGAACTGACACTAATATCGAATAATTAATTAACTTAAGATATTTTTTTAAATTGAATCATATGTATATGTTTGGGTTGCCAACACAGACAGTGAGCATTAATAATTAAAATAATTATTAAATAAAAGAATTAAGAACTAAGAAACCAAGTGTGTTTAAAAAATATTTAATAATAATAGTTTGTTTTGTTTGAATTTTAAATAATGATTATTCTAATTAATTCTAGTCTTTAAACAAAGTTTATAATTATAATCAGAGTGGCGGTCCTTATTATATGCCAATGAGTAGTACACAATATTGGAATTCTATGTCTATGCCCCCGATAAGAAAATAAAGGAAGATAAAGGTATTCATTAGTAAAGTAAATTATTACTCTAATTTTATACAAAAGAATGTGATATTTATTTTCACATTCGAAAATCCCTTCATGAAGAGCAAGATACATATTTTAGGGCATAACTTTAATCTTTATTGGAAAACTTATTTACTTCGAGATAACTGAGAATTTGTTTGACTGTAATTGAAATCACTTCATCACGAATTACGAGCATCAGAGTGGGCTTAACCAGAACAGAGAGGTAATGGTGCTGATGAATTATGAGCTTTAAAGTGAACATGAAAGATAATAGCTGGTCAGTGATTTAAAAGTAGCATGGCAGCTTGGATTTGACAAGTCTTATGCCCTTTAAGTAAATGGAGAACACAGGGAAGCCAGGTCAAGTTGTAACTATGAGTCTTTGATGTTCCAAATATAACATGAGTGGGGAGGAAGTACTTTCTTCCTCTATAATTAAAATATCAGAAATATAATCACTGACAAGCCTGCGAAACAAATGATAGCCCTACATCAGCAATGTTGAAGATGATGACTTGATAGTCACCGTTTGAAAATAAAACCCAATTAGAGAATGCTCTATGTGATGACTTGATCAAATTAATTAAAGTCAAATGAGCTTTTAACTAAAACTATTTAAAGCATTATAAAATTATATTAATCATGCCCAAAGATCGTGCCCTTCCTGAATAATAATAGACAGTGAAAACAATTTGAATTAGAATATATTTGATTCCTTTATCGGTTCTTTTGCAAAAATATTTTAACATTATATACATGAATAAATACATATTGGTAAACACGAGAAAATAGCTGGGCATAGATTGGAAATGAAGCTAATAATTTATTATTAGCCAATTATAAAAATAGTAAACATGTAATAATTTCTTTCGACTCGATGATTGATAGAATTTATAAATTTAGTTCTAATGCGCGAGAACTACTATTAGAATTAATATTATATTATTTGCGTGAGGCAAATAGAACAAAGGAGATCATCGAGTCGAAAGAATATTGGCATATAATTAAAAATAAATGACATTAATAAAGCACACAAATATATATATATATATATATATATATATATATATATATATATATATATATATATATATATATATATATATATATATATATATATATATATATATATATATATATATATATATATATAAGGAACCGCCAAGTAAGAAAAGAGAAAGTTTAAAGACTAGAGATTGAGAGAATTTATATAAATTTAAAAATAGCATAAATAAAAAGGTTTACACAGAGTATTACATTTATAGAATGAAAAGAGTTCTTAAGGGAAATGTAAAATAAAGTTCGGAAACTGGCTAGAAAGTTCATTATGGAAATATATTACCCATTTCTTCCAGGGATGGTTCCCTTAGTTTACACGTCTGGGTGAGGAAAACATCGGCATGCATTTGGTCGATTGCTTGAACAGTATTTTAATGAATTTTCATGATTTTAGCAGCATGATTGGTCCAGAAAAGACTCAGCAGCTTCATTGAAGATTTTAGGGGACTTCAGGAACAATAGCCAGATTCCTGATGTTTTAGCCCTTCACCATGATCAAAGCACTATTTAAATTTATTATTTTGAAATGCACAGAATATTGGCACTTTCTGCAACAAAGATGGCTGCTCTTTCTCCAAACTTTTTAGAACTATATATACTATCCTCAGATGCCTTCAGGCTAGCACTTCTTTCATTATCAATGTTTTTAGATACATTCCTTCGATAAGGCTTTCAAACTCATTAACTTGAATTCATTTTCTAATTAGAAAATGAATTTTTAAAATCAGAAAATGATTTTAATTAGGAAATCAATCATTAAAACTTTAACAAATTATTTAAAAAGAAAATCAAACATTCCCGACCCAATGAAACTTTCAAACAATTATATATATTTAAATATTTACAAATATATACACACAATCCATGCAGTTATAATACATATAAATTCATGAATAATTCTATCATGAATTTATTAATAGAATTGATCAATTTAAATCTGAAACTAGTTATTTGAATACACATTATGAAATAAGTTTTTCTTTATGGAAATTAGTGTGGATTGAATGTATAAAGCCCCATTGCATCGGAAATTTAAGGTTTGTATTAGGGTTTGAAGTGGGCATATGGCTAGATGTCATGAAGTTAGGATCGAACTCAGATCTGACTGCTTCAATATGCAGTACATTTAATTTTTTTGCAAAGTGCAGTGGAAGGATTTCATGCAGTATAATGTTTAATGTTACAAGCTAGAATATTAATGAAGGAAAACCAAGCTTCTGTTGGTTGAAGTGAAAGTATGTTAATTTTTTTAAAAATAAATGTTGTATTAGATATTATGGTTTTGGGAGCATTTGTTTTTAATAGTAAGCGGGTGTTATTGTTCAATGAGAGTCTTGAGTGTAGCTGCATATCTAATTTTAATATGACATTAAGAGCATGATGGTCAGAAAAAACTACTGGGTTTAGGGAGGGCGTAATTATAAAGTGCAATTCAGGAGAGTAAAAAAGATCTATTAATGATGAATGATTTTTTTGTGTAAAATGATACTGTGTTTGGTGGAAAAAAACCTTCCAAGCTCATTAGTCTTTTGTTGTAAAATCTTGGTATGACATATTAAAGTCACTCAAGAGAATTATGGGGTGTTGATTTGTTGCTACTTTTAAATTAATTATGTTAATAAGCTGGTGAATGAGTACTGATTGATTATATATATATATATATATATATATATATATATATATATATATATATATATATATATATATATATATATATATATATATATATATATATATATATATATATATATATGCTATTATATTTATTGTGAAGGCTGCATTATAGAGAGTGATGATAATCATGTGTTGGTCAATATATAAGATATTGAAAGATTGGAATGGAGAGTTTCTATTGATGAGTACTCCTATTCCTGCAGCTGAATAGTTTGATGTGGAAAATCTAGCATAGCCAAACTTGGAAAGATGCTGTTCAGGTTTAAAAAGGCAACTTACTGAGCATTTGGTTTCTGTAAAAAGAAGAATATGTGGTGTGAATTGCCGAATCCAGCTGGTAATGGCAAACATTCTATGGGGTGAGTTTATCCCTCTGACATTAACTTCAGTAATTGATACTAGCATGAATATTTCTAGATCTTATAATGATTATGGTAATTTGTTGTATATGCATATTGTTTCTAGTTGTTATTAATATTGGTAGTGAAAAATATGATTTTATGCAGTGAGTATGGAAATATGAAGACTGGAACAGTTTATCTAACTAATATAACAGTGGGATAGGATGTGAAAAGAAGATAATAGTTTTGTATAGTGTATAATGAGAATAGATATAGTATGTTTAATAATAAAAGGGAGATTGTATTAGTGAGTTTATAATATATAAATATATGAGTTTGTTTATTATAGAGTTTATGTTTATTTTGTTTATGGCTATAAGATGTAACTATGTGTGCTTGTTTGTCATGTAGGGTGTGTATAACATTTTTAGTGTAATATATGTATTTTAGCTGGGTAGGTGTAATCAGCAATGAACCCCTACCAAACATAAAAAATAAAAATAAAAAAAATATTACAACAGAGTATTTGACACAAATAGGACAAAATAAAAATGGTTTGGATATAGTTCTTCATTCGTGATATGTCACTAAGTTTTGTTTGGTTTAATGTGACTTGGATTATTATCATTGAGATTATCTGATGAGTGTTCAGTAGTAACTTTTATTTTTTTACTTGTTCTTCTGTGGATATCAACTCCAGAAAAATACACCTGCTGTTGTGGTGTAGGAGTGGAAGCATCTGAATGCAATTGTCTAATTTTGGGTGTGTTCTGTTGGAATTCCTGTTGTTTGGAGGTCAGAGTTATTAGATTTTATTTTCTTTTTAAGGGAGGGTATTGCTTGGTTGCAGCATGATTCTCTGGTGATTTAGATTTTATAGTGGTGGATTGAGTATTATTATCTTGAGTCAATTCAGTTCCACCAATTCTTTTTTTTTTTTCTTTATCGGATTTTTTTATTTTTTGTTACTAATTGAAATGGAATGGTATCTTCTGCAGAAATGTCCCCAAGTTCACTTGATGAAGATGAGCTAATATTCTCATTATAAAGTTCTGAGTTGCTACTTATTGGTATGTCATTGGTGTTTTGAGTATTGTGAATGACGGGATGATTTTTGTACTGGTTTATTATTGTTTGTCAGAGATAATCAAAGTTGATGAATCCCAGGTTTGTGATATCTCCATTTGGGTATTTTCATTATCTTTTGTTTGACTTAAAGTTGGTGTTATTTTGATGTTGATATTTTCATTATATTTTGTTGCATTTAATAGGCTCCAGCAGTGATGTGTTTTTGAGCATTTTAATCCGCATTTTTGACATACTTTGCTGGGGCATTCTTGTATCAAATGCGATCATTGTTTACATTGAAAGCACTGGGGTGATAAACCTCTGAAAGTGGTGATTACCGATGAGATATCTATTTCATGTAGAGTTGGTATATCAATAGGTGTAACATTTTTGTTTAGAGTTATGTTAAACATAGCAATATTTAATAATACTGGGATAACTGCATTTTTATCTACCAGATATTTAAAATTAGTTATTTCCCCATATTTTGAAAGAAATAATTGCAAGTCAATTTCATTAAAATCAATGTAGCAGTTTTTGATTTTTTTTTTGCTGAGATAGGGGGCGGTCCATATCAATGTAACAAAGGATTCTCAAGTTTAGAAATTTAATATTATTTTTGAAACTATCCCTTTGTGTTTTATTATGGAATTCTATACATAAATATCTGTCATTAGGATGGTGTAATATTTTATAAATATATGTCCATAATTTTTTTTCAGTCAAAAGTTGATAAAATTCATCCATAGGAAATTGAAATAAATTACATTTCGTGTTTGTAACTAACATTATTAACGTTTTCTCACTATGGAATTTTTGGAAAGATCTAAAGAGACTATAAGGTATGGTTTGGTTGAAATTATTTGTCTAATGAGCATATAATTCCAAAGTAATTAATTGGGTATGATTTGAATTTATATTTACATTACTTTGTTCATCTTCACTATTATTTTCTAGGCCTAATAATTCTGTTAAGTATTCAGTTGAATTCTGCACATTACTGGAAATATTTTCAGCATGGGATTTAACTGCTTTAGCATAACATATTATTTTCTTTTATTTGATTTTTCTTCAGATCTTGTTTGAGTAAGTGTTGATTAATAACTGACTCATGCATAAGCTTATTAGTATTAATGGTATTAGTTGTTTTTGGCAATTCTGGGAAACTATGCATGTTTTCAATAGACTCTTGCATGCTCATTTGAACGTTAACAGAGCCGAACGTTGTCTTTGGTTTCATTAGTTTAGCTTGTGGTTTCATTTGATAGCTAGTTTGAATTGTGTTATTCAATTTAACTTGGTGATTCATTGTAATTTGAACATCCTCAGTTTGTAATGATGAATTACTATTTTTCTATTATATTATTATTATGAGAAATAATCAAATTATTTGTAGGCTCACTTATGTTTGCCATTTCACTTAGAACCAATGAGTCTTTCGACTCCATAATTATAGAACAGATAAATTAAAATCTGTCATATTTTAAAAAAGGAAGTAGATTATACCTTTTTAATTGTTTTTTCCACTGTAATAATCTATAATGGCAACAGTATCAAAAACCAGTAGACTCAAAAAGTAAAATTTTAATGAAAATTTTAAGATTATTTTGGAGCCAAAATGACGTGCTTGTGAGGCATGGTGGCAATCTTGACTACTACTGCTACTGCTCCTGCTGCTGGTACTGCTACTGCTACTGATGATGCTGCTGCTACTGCTATTACTACTATTTCTACTACTACTACCACTACCACTACTACTACTACTACTACTACTACTACTACTACTACTACTACTACTACTACTACTACTACTACTACTACTACTACTACTATTACTACTACTACCACTGCGACTACAACAACATGTTGCTGATGTTATTTATATCAATGAAGGGAATAATTTGTATAAATTACATTCATTTTATTTTTTTGAAAAATATTTTTTTTAATTTCTCAAGATATAAGAATGACAGACAATGATATTTATTTAAAATTACATATCTATACCATTTACATTACATTCTTTATGTGAATTCATTAACATGTTAAAACCATGAGGTTTATATAGTAGTGGGTGGTATGAAAGTCTGTGCTCATATACCCTATATATTACATATATAGACACGGGAATATAATAAGCCTATGTTTCAGTTATTACATAGTAGAAATGTCTGTCCATCCCTTGTATATGTATTAAATTGATTATGTACTGTACATGAGGAGTCAGATTGACTTTAGGTCAACATGGTTGTGACAGGAATCTCGGATTCAGAGAGGCCTTTGAGCATTCCATCATCAGATTTTCAACTGGATGGACAGTAGAAGAGTTGGAGTGAGGAGTAGATTAAAGCCTTCCCATAAAAAGTATGAAGATTAGCTATCTTAATATATATCTGAGCACTTATAGCATATATGTGTGGAGATAATAATCTGGACCAACTGATGATTGCTGGTTTAGCATAAAATACATATATTGGGGCTGCAGAAAGGAATTTGCTATTAACTGAAAGGAGACCCTTTGATTCCTCTTGGAGGCCTTAAAGGAACCGAGCAGGGCAAATTTCCTAATGTCCACTCCATACATTCTTGTCATTACAGCTGTTATTACTATGTGATTATTCATATAGTATACGAACATGGATGAGCTGCTCACCAACACGCATTAGCAAGCATGGTGAGTTTATTGGCTTTTTACCTCTGAGTTTAAAATCAAGAAACACCATGGTCTTTCTTCTCAGTGCATGATAAGGCAAAATGAATGTTTCTGTAAATGATAAATATTTTTCCAATACATATATACAATTATGACAGACAAAAATAAAGCATGGCCCTTATTCCCAGGAGCTGTAAAGTCACCAACCAAGGCAGTGGTTGGTGGCTGAAGGCGGAGGGTGCTAAGAATGCCCTGATTGCAGACCCAGCCTGCCATTTGATGATGACTTTTTATTTAGGTACTTACAACTGCAGATCACTTTCAAGTGAAGGAAGATTTCAAGAATTAGAAGAAGAACTGACTTATATTAAATGGGACATTATTGGACTTTGTGAAGTTAGAAGAAAAGGAGAAGAAACAATTGATTTAAAAAGTGGACATATACTCTATTATAAAGGCACACATATTGGAAATACAAATGGAGTAAGATTCATTATAAATAAAAAGTGGAAGAACAATATTGTGGAGATTGATGGTGGATCGGACAGAGTGGCAAGATTAGTTATACAACTTAATAGCAGATACCAAATGCAGATAATTCAGGCTTATGCCCCAACAAGTTCTCATAGTGATGAAGTAGTAGAAGATTTTTATATGGATGTACAAAAGGCTTTTGATCAGAGTAAACAACATTTTAAAATTGTTATGGGAGACTTTAATGCTAGAATTGATAGACAAATGAAAGATGAAATTGCTGTAGGTAATTTTGGTTATGGTAATAGAAATGAGAGAGGATATAGACTTGTGGAGTTTGCAGAAAAAGAAAAACTTTATATTATGAATTCATTTTTTGAGAAAATGTTAAAAAGAAATGGACATGGAAGCATCCAAATGAAGGTACAGCAGAATTGGATTATATTTTGACTAACAGAAAATACATATTTCAAGATTGTAACGTTCTTAATAAATTTAACACAGGAAGTGATCATCGATTAGTAAGTGTAAGTTACGTGTTAATGTAAAACTAGAAAGACAAAAATTATTAAGAAAAACAATATTTACAGTTGATATTCCTAATCTTCAGAAACATTCTAATGAATTTAAATTAGAACTTACAAATAGGTTTCAAGTGTTAGGAGATTTTGAACATGATACAGATTTGAATGAAATTAATATGAAAATAACTGATACACTTTTAAAAATTGCAACAAACATAGCTGGTAGAATAAAGCAGCAATTGACTAATAAAATTTCTACTGAGACTAGAAAATTTTATGAAGAAAAGAAGGAATATGAAGATCTACAAAAATGATGTATTAAAAAGAATTGGATATCTCAAATTTTGTAAAATGGTACGGAAAAGAGTTGAAAATGATATAAGAAAGTATAACATGTGAAATAGCAAGGAAAGCTGTAGAAGAAAATAAAAGTCTCAAAAATGTTAAACAACATTTTGGTATTGGTAGAAAATGTATATCTGCAATAAAAAAAAAAAAGATGGAATTATTACTAAAAAGAGAGATGACATCATGAAATTGGTAAAAGTTTTTTTATCAAAAATTATATAGTAATAAAGAACAAGGACCTCCTATATCTATTACATCTTCCGAATTGCCCAGAATTTTAAATGAAAAAGTGAGACATGCAATTAAGTGTATGATGAAAGGAAAGGCTCCAGGAAAAGATGGAATTATAATTGATATATTAAAAGAAGCAGGTGAAGAAATAGAAACAATTTTAGCAAAGTTATATACCAAATGTCTAAATAATAAAGATGTACCGGAAGATTGGAAGAATGCAGTAATAATATTAATATTTAAAAAAGGTGATAAAGAAGATATTATAAATTACAGACCTATCAGCCTTTTATCAGTTTTATATAAAAATTTTACCAAGATAATTACAACTCATCTACAGAGAACTTTGGATTTCCACCAACCAAGAGAACAAGCTGGATTTAAAAGTGGTTTTAGTACAATAGATCATATCCAGGTATTGAGAGAAGTCATAGAAAGAACAAATGAATATGAGTTGTCATTATGTTTTGGATTTGTAGATTATGAAAAGGCATTCGATTCTATACACATTTTTTCGGTGATTAAAGCATTGGATCATCAAGGTATAGATCCAGGATATTGTCATATTTTAAAGAATATTTATAAAAATGCAACAGCAACAATTAGATTACATAATGATACTGGAAAAATCAACATTGAGAAAGGTGTAAGACAAGGTGACTCAATATCTCCAAAACTCTTTACAGCAGTGCTCAATATCTCCAAAACTCTTTATAGCAGTGCTGCAAGAAGTATTTTGTGGATTAAAGTGGGAAACTAAAGAAGTGAAAGTAAATGGAGAGTATTTAAGTCATTTAGATTTTTCAGATGATGTAGTTGTTTTTGCAAATAATGCTTCAGAGCTGCAGGAAATGTTGCAGGAGTTATCAGATGAAAGTAGAAAAGTAGGACTAATGATAAATATTAAAAAGACTAAAGTAATGTTTAATCGATTTGCTCAAAATATGAAAATAAAGATTGATTATGAAGAATTAGAAGAAGTTAACAGTTACAAATACCTTGGTCAGATTATTAATACAGATGAAAACATAATGGATAAAAATTAATCATAGAATTAAACTTGGTTGGAGTGCTTTTGGTAGAAATAACTTGATACTAAAAGGAAATATGCCTATGTGTTTGAAAAGGATGGTTTTTCACAAATGTGTTTTACCAGTTTTTACTTATGGATCTGAGACTTGGACACTTAATAGAAGAGCAATAGAGACTTCAGACCACTCAAAGAAGTATGGAGAGGTGTATGTTGGGAGTAACAAGAAGAGATCGAAAACGCAATGTATGGGTAAGACAACAAACAGGTGTTACTGACCTTATTGAAAAAATTAAAAGATTGAAATGGAGTTGGGCTGGACATATTGCTAGAAGAGATGATAATAGATGGACAATTGAAATTTTAAACTGGATTCTAAGAGATTGTAAAAGACCCAGAAAGAGACCACATGTGAGATGGATGGATGAAATAAGAAAATGTGCAGGGGTGTTGTGGAGAAGAGAAGCTAAAGATCGGAGAAGATGAATTAAACTTGGAGTTACCTTCATCCTGCAGTGGATTGATAATGGTTGTTGATGATGATGATGATGACATATATTGGTGATTATGTATCTTTTCGACATATATGTGTTCAGTGTATCAGTGTTATGAGACAGAGTGGTGATGGGTGGTATGAAAGTCTGTGCTCATATACCCTATTTATTAAAATAAAAACAAAAGCTATATTGTTTAAAAAATTTGTTTAAAGTGTAGTTAATAAAAATTTTTAATTCATATTGGATGTGAATAAATAATGTGGGCCAATACTGAAACGGAAATCTCCAATCCCTTTCCGTTTCACCATCAACCTAATGACCTACTCGTCTAAACTAATTTCGAACCTATTTTTAATGTAAAAATGTAATATATAAGTCGAGCGGGAAAACTTTGGCCGCTTGAATGGCATCATCCATTTACATACGAAAACACGCTATAATTAGACAGGTTTGATAAAATTATAGCGGATAAATGCTCATAAATTATTATAAAATGTTTTATTAATTTTCAGTCAATTCTTAATTATATTCGCTATAATATTCGTATGTGGATGGATAATTTAAACCTTGGAATAACGGCAAAATGATTCATATATATTTAAGTTTAAATAAAAGTAATGTAAATGTTGTGTTTAATTTATTTAACGGTTTTCTGATTTAATGTTTTACATATATAGTTGAAACAAGTATTTTCTTTAAATTTGCTTTTTTTTAAATAAACAAATATGTTAAAAGTTATTTAGTTTTATAAAATAAGAATTATCTGTTCGCAATTAAAAAATGAGAATTTTTGTAAACAAGATATCAATTAGTGACACACCCGGGTAAAAAAGTAAAATCTGTTTTCTGATTGATTTTTGTTTGCAACAAAAGACTTTTTCATTAAATCAGAATACCGTTCCTTCTGCTAAGTAATAACACCTGAAAAGGAATTTAATTAATGAAAATGAATCAAATTATATAGTTTATATATTTTGATACATTTTTTAAGGAAATTAAATATAACACCTCGGAGATTTTATCAGTTGTTGTAGAAATTGAATTATATTATTTTGCTTTAATTAAAAGTCAATTGGTCCCGAGGTTTACGAAATTCCAGAAAGGTGTTAAAGTTTAGTAGAAGGATATAAATAGGCCTTATTTTAAGCGGGATGAGAATCCATCTTACTTTTGAAGAGAGTTAACATGAGAAGTCTTAAATTGTTCAATCTCAACATGTCTGGCTAAAGTCAGGCAAGAATTGCTGCAATTCCCGTGATGGAACGCCTGGTTCAATCCATCAAATGCCAAAGGAACAACCAAGCTTACACCAACTAAATTTGAAGATGCCATAAGCCGTAAAAATAATTTATTTGCCTTCGTTCCGATTTCAGTCCAGCTAAACAAACAATATTTTAAAAATCGTCTCCCAACTAAATTAAAGATGCCATAAGCCGCCCAAGAATTCACCTTCATTCCAGTTTCGAATATCTCCAGCCCATCTACAGGAGAACTGTTTTAATATTTAAAATCGCAGAGCTCTGTGTGAATTTCAACAACAATCATTATTTCTTCAAAAACAGGTTAGCTAACCATATTATTGAACTTGCTCGCTAAATTGTTTCTGAAATAATATTTAAATGAAATACTTTTTGCTAATTTTTCCTTAATTGTAAACTGTCTAAATTGTTTCCTAAAATAATATTTTAATTCTAGAAAATGTAATACTTTTGCAAATTTTTCTTTATTAATTAATATTTTGCTATATAATTTAATCACTGCAGTTATATTTTGCTTTTCTTTTGCTTATTTTAATTATTGTTAGTTATGCCTATGTTTCGAAACGGCGTGCATTTAATTATAGAATATGTTTTTAAACATATAAATTTAAATTATTTATATAGCGTCATTTCGTGCGCTGTTTCGAAACCCAAATTCATATTTGTTCACTTAATAAATTAATTAATATAAATATCAAATGTGGCTTTTCAACCCTTAATTATTATATTACTAAAGATTAAACTAGCCTGGAGTGTAATTATAAGTATATATTTTTTAGTTAAGTATTCGTAAGTCCCTTATTAAATATACTTTTCCCCCTTTTAAAAGTTTAGTAGTTATAGATAACTAAAGAGATTGAACGGGATAAAGTAAAGTTTGTATATACCTTCCTGTCAGTAGCATATCGTATTTCTCATGCTACATAAGAGTTGGCTCTTTTGATCAAGCTGATAAACTTGTGTTCATTTAATATATGATATTTAATTTATAATATCCTTCGGCTTGGCGGATGTGAAACTTATTTAGATTTCCTCGTTGTGCTGTTTTTTTTATACATATATATGATGGAGCCACGGTAAGTCCAGCCCATCTTCTCTTATGGGTAGTGCAGTAGCGAAGTCTGAGCTACGGGCCAGATTAGCACGTAAGTCCCCCGCCTCTGAACCAAATGAAGGTTCCCCATTAGCAGCATGACGACCGGTTCTTGGGTAAACCGTTGTTTGTCACAAAAACCTTAAAACTATTCTTCCATCCGCAGAGCCACTTTATTATTATACTTTACTTGTGCCTAGCGTATTAGTAAAATCGTTATAGCCAACTCTTCCCTCCCTAATATGCAGTCTTCGGCGTTGATCCGAAGCATTCTTGAAAACCCGTTCGATCTTAAGCTATCTGGGATGCTTTATAAGCCCATAGTTAATATATAAATTGATTATAATTAAGATGTATTAAGTTTCACTCCAGACTTGGTTTGATTTCACGTACAATAGCCACACGAACTGATGATGAAAGGGCATAACTGGTAAAAGTTAATGTAGTGATTAGTTATATAGTAGGGTATTTGTTTCCATTAAATAATATTGGAGCAATTAAATAATAGCCAACGTATCAATTATTGGCCTAGAGTAATGTTACTTTATAAATAAAATGCCTGCGTGCATTTGCCAACAACAATTGTCAATAAATATATTTTAATTCATCATATATCAGTTTCTGTCTCATTATTAAATCAATCCAATTCACTAATTGCCCATAAGTATTCATTAGTAAAGCCCCTATTATTTAAATATGTTAGATTTTATCCGTGGAATGTCTAGTATTTAAGTTGTTTATATATATGTTTAAGTCCATGAGTCTTATTGTTTTCTCCGATTTGCTAGTGGGCCGGATGAAGAATTAAATCTCGTGTGCTACCATTGTTATGTTATCCATTGGGTGTTAGATCTGGTGCTTGGAGAGTGGGTTCGAATCCAGGCTGGTCCTTGACCTAAATCTCGGGCTTGACTGGGTTCGAAGTACATTTTGTGAGTTCCAGCTCGTGTTAGATGGATAAGCATGTTTTGACTGGCACAATACATGATGTGTGTATGTATTATAATAAATAAATAATTATATATTAAGAAGTATACACATCAATATTAAAGTATTGTGACAAAAATCAATATTTTTGTAAGCTACTATCTAGAATAAATAATAAAAAATATAATTATAAAGCTTAAAGTGTATGTATTTTACATGCATTCATATAATAAAAATATATTTGTTATTCTACATTATTATTTATTATTATAATTTATAAAGAAAACATTTTTTCTTTGTATCATTTTTATTTACCTAAATTATTTGATTTGTAAAAAATTCTAGATAAGGCGGGAAATTAACAAATGGATTGAAATTATTGTATGCGTGATAAAGAGTGCGATTTTAGAAAAATGTAAAAAGTACACATTGAACAGAAAAAAAAACACGTAATTTCAAATTTCTGTTTTAAAACTGAAGTTTATTAATAATTATATATTTTAAGTGACCAGAAGCAAAAATATGGATTTCTAAATTAATAAGTTAGCGGATGGAGTTTATTTCCTCATTTTCTAAACAATTGCCCAGGAAATTGGATGAGGGAATTATCATGAAATAATTAAATTAAATGACAAATAACTTTCTTCAAAATTAATATAACGGCTTAGTGAAATATGAATTATGAAATGCAACATTCTCTTTGAAATTAAAAATCTAACATGAATCAAATACTGGGTAATACAAATGTTTTACTTCAAATTTAGTGTCTGGGTATATATAACACTTCTGATCAACAAGAAAATAAACGGATAAAAAAAATATTATTCAAAATAAAGTCAGATATTTAAAGTTAAACTTTACTAACAATAAATCAATTCAATTATTAATATATCAACTTCAAGGGATTACTGTGGGCCTGAAGAGACAAATACATGAGAACAATTAACAATTTTTATTCAGTATTGCACTATTCAAGGCAAATATAATAATGAGAATATTATTATTTTTAATCTATAAAAAATAATTTCCCAAATGAGTTCTTTGTAAAGTAATCTTAATGTCACTAGTGTTCAGCTAATATAAATAATAAAAAAAATTGAATAATGCTTAATAATCACATGCACATTGCTTACAAAGTAATTTTTTTAGTCCAATAATTTATTCTTATTATTGAACAGACAAATATAAATATTTAATTAATAAACAAAATTATAGATATTAACTTTTGCTATACTTTAAAGATGTATAACTAGAAGCAGATTATATATATATATATATATATATATATATAATCTGCTTCTAGTTATACATCTTATATTTAAATATTTAAATATATATATATATATATATATTTAAATATTTATTATACCATCATCAGCATGACCAACCATTATCAATCCACTGCAAGATGAAGGTCTCTTCAAGTTCAATCCATCGTCTCCAATCTTTAGTTTTTCTTCTCACCATCATCCCTGCACATTTTCTTATTTCATCCATTCATATAATATGTGATCTCTTTCTGGGTCTTTTACAATCTTTTGTAATCCAGTTTAAGATTTCAATTGTCCATCTATTATCATCTCTTCTAGCAATATGTCCAGCCCAACTCCTCTTCAATCTTTTATTTTTTTCAATGAGGTCAATAACGCTTGTTTTTTCTTCTACTTATACATTGTTTTCGATCTTTTCCTGTTATTCCCTACATGCATTTCTCCATATTTTTTTAAGTGGGCTGAAGTCTCTGTATTGCTTTTCTATTAAATGTCCAAGTCTCAGATCCATAATTAAGTACTGGTAAAACACATTTATTAAAAAGTTTCCTTTTCAAACACATAGGCATATTTTCTTTTAGTATCAAGTTATTTCTACTGAAAGCAAATTAAACAAGTTTAATTCTATGATTAATTTCATCCATTATCTTTCCATCTGTAATAATAAGCTGACCAAGATATTTGTAACTGTCAACGTCTTCTAACTTATCATAATCAATCTTTATTTTCATATTTTGAGAAAATGGATTAAACATTACTTTAGTCTTTTTAACATTTATCTTTAGTCCTACTTTCCTGCTTTCATCTGATAACTCCTGCAACATTTCCTGCAGATCTAAAGCATTATTTGCAAAAACAACTATATTGTTTGCAAAATCTAAATGACTTAAATAATCCCCATTCACTTTCTCTTTTTTAGCTTCCCATTTTAATCCACAAAATAATTCTTGCAGCACTGCTGTAAAAAGTTTTGGAAATATGGAGTCACCCTGTTTTACACCCATCTCAATATTGACTTTTCCAGTATCATTAGGTAATCTAATTATTGCTGTTGCATTTAGATACATATTCTTTAAAATATGACAATATCCTGGATCTGTACCTTGATGAGCCAATGCTTTAATCACTGAAGAAATGTTTATAAAATCAAATGCCTTTTCATAATCTACAAATCCTAAACATAATGGCATCTATTCATTTGTTCTTTCTATAACTTCTCTCAATACCTTGATTTGATCTACTGTACTAAAACCACTTTTAAATCCAGATTGTTCTTTTCATTGGTGAAAATCCATTGTTCTCTGTAAATGAGTTGTAATTATCTTGGTAAAAATTTTGTATAAATCTGATAAAAATCTGATAGGTCTGTAATTTCTAATATTTTCTTTATCACCTTTTTTAAGTATTAATATTAATATTGCATCCTTTCAATCATCTGGTACATCTTTATCATTTAGACATTTGGTATACAACTTTGCTAAAAATATATATATTTCTTCACCTGCTTCATATATTTAATTGTATGTCTCACTTCTTCATTTAAAATTCTGGGCAATTTGGAAGACATAATAGATATAAGAGGTACATGTTTTTTAATACTATATAATTCTTGATAGAAGTATTCTACCCATTTCATGATGTCATCTCTCTTTTTAGTAATAATTTCATCTTTTTTTCTTATTGCAGATATAAATTTCCTACCAATACCAAAATTTAGTTTTACATTCTTGAGACTTTTATTTTCTTCTACACCTTTTTTTGCTAGTTCACAGTTATACTTTCTTATATCATTTTCAACTCTTTACTGCACCATTTTACAAAATTTGAAATACTCAATCCTTTTTAATGCATTATTTTTATATATCTTCATATTCCTTTTTTTCTTTATAAATTCTCTTGTCACTGCAGAAGGTTTATTGGTCAATTGCTGCTTCTTTCTATGAGCTATCTTTGTTGCATTTTTTTAAAAGTGAATCAGTTAATTTCATATTAATTTTGTTCAAATCTGAATCATGTTCAAAATCTACTAATACTTGAAACTGATTTGTAAGTTCTAATTTAAATTCATTTGAATGTTTCTGAAAATTAGGAATATGAATTCTAAATATTGTTTTTCTTAATAATTTTGTCTCTCTAGTTTTGAATTAGCATGTACATTATATCTTACTAATTGATGATTGTTTCCTGTGTTAAATTTATTAAAAGCATTACAATCTTGAAATATGTATTTTCTGTTAGTCAAAATATAATCCAATTCTGCTGTACCTTCCTTTGGATTCTTCAATGTTCATTTCTTTTTAACCTTTTTTTCAAAAAAAAGATTTCATAATATAAAGGTTTTTTTTCTGAAAACTCCACAATTCTATGTCCTTTCTCCTTTCCATTACCATAACCAAAATTACCAACAGCACTTTGATATTTCATTTCATTATCAATTCTTGCATTAAATTCTCCCATAACATATTTAAAATGTTGTTTCCTCTTATCAAAAGCCTTTTGTACATCCAAATCAAAATCTTCTATTACTTTATCACTATGAGAACTTGTTGGAGCATAAACCTGAAGTATCTGCATTTGGTATCTGCTATTAAGTTGTATAACTAATCTCGCCACTCTATCCAATACACCATCAATCTCTACAATGTTGTTATTTCATTTATAATGAATACTACACCTCTTGTATTTCCAATATTTGTGCATTTGTAATAGATTACATGTCCACTTTTTAAATTAATTGTCTTTTCACCTTTTCTTCTAACTTAACATAGTCCAATAATGTCCCATTTAATATAAGACAGTTTTTCTAATTCTTGCAATCTTCCTTCACATGAAAATAATCTGCAATTGTAAAAGCCTAAATAAAAAGTCATCATCAAATGGCATCATTTGTCCACAATCAGGGGATTCTTAGCATTCTCCATCTTTGACCACCAACTGCAGCCTTGGATGGTGATTTTACAGTCTCCTGGGAATTAGGGCCATGATTTATTTTGGCCTGTCATAATTATATATATATATATATATATATATATATATATATATATATATATATATATATATTGGAAAAATATTTATCATTTACACAAATATTCATTCTGCCTTCTCAGGCAACTGGGAAAAAAGCCCATGGTTGTTCTTGATCTTAAACTTAGAGGTAAAAAGCCTTAAACTAACTATGCTGGATAATGCATGTTGGTGAGCAGCCCATCCATGTTCACATACTATATGAATAATCACATAGTAATAATAGCTGCAACAACAAGAAAGTATGGAGTGGACATTAGGAATTTGCCATTTTCATTCATTTAAGGTGTCTCAATTTGTGGGCTAATGCCAAATATGCTAAAGAGTCATTTTGCTTTGCTTATTTAATAATCATTATTATATTTCCAAGTTGAAATATTATATTTGTCAGAAATGAGAGATTAATTCATTATTACTTTTACAATTTGTTAATTAATGTTGTTACTGTATTTTTTTATCAAATGTGATTTGAAATTGTTTATGTGTTAATATATATATATATATATTGTAAATATCGATAAGTCTATCTATATTTTAAAAATTGTCATTTGTTATTAAAAAAAAAAAATCTCTTTGAGTTGATGTTTATATATGAAGTATTATTATTGTTTATGGTTATTAGGTATAGTTATTGTTTGAAGTTATTATTTTATTTATATGTTGATGGTACATCATTATGAATATTTAATTATTATAAATAAATAAAGACATATAAATTGTTGATTATATAAAAAAATTATTTTATTTGCAGTGATTATTAAAAAAAAATGCAATATTATTATTTATGTATATTTTTAAAGCTGTCAAATAAATTTTCAATTTAATATTTTTTATATATACGCTTGATATTTTATTTTTTTTTAATGTTAATTGTTTAAAATAAAACATGTGTAACAATGGTTTTCAAAACAGCATTTGCTAGCACGTGGAACAACAGCAACAACAAAAAAAGAAGCCATTATTATTAGGATGGTGATTAAAAAAACAAAAGGATAAAATTTTGTTGTACTTTGTTTCTTTGAAATTACCATTCTTCAGAATATTGGAATAAGATAGATTTCTATGGTAAATACATAAATCATGACAGGCTAATAGAGATATATCACAGCCAAGAGGCTGCACCATTTTCTTTCATTTATTCCAAGGCAGTTTAAAAAGAAAAACTAGGCAAATTTCAATATATGTATTTCATCGCGTCTGAAGCCGAAATTTGATATAGCTATCTGGAATCTATAATGGTCAATCTAATAATAATCTGGAGGTAACTAGAATTAATATATTGGATTTAACATTTCAATTTATTTATTTATTTTTCAAGGAAAGAAATTTTATAAGGATAAAAATATACATACATCCAAGAATTGACAATTTTCTCTAACGTGATAGTTTCTTCACTTTAACTAGAATGCATTCTAATATTAAACGGATAAAGAAATAAAACAATGGAATAAGTTGACTTTTGAAGGAAAACTGGACATGTGAACTTTGAAAGGTAGTAATAATTTTATATGTATAAATGATATATAAATATATTTTGAGATCGATATTTTTGTTTACTTTTATTTTTCATTATAAAATATAACGTTTTATAAATATTCAATTCAAGCGTCTTGTTTTCTAACAGCAATAAACATTTAACAGGTGTCAAAATTAACACTTAAGTAATTTAAAATCTTAAAGTATGGCTTATAAGTTTGGGTTGCATATGAGTTGTTATGTATATTTTAATAAGTAAATTTATATTCGCAAATTTTTATTATAAAAAAAAAAAATTGTTTTATTATTAATTTATTTCCATTTTTTTTTAACTTTATATAATGATTCTTATGCATACCAAAACAATAATTTATATGTATTTGCTGTATATAATTTTTTTTTATTATTATTTTAAATATCTGAAAAATATAAATATGGATTTGTATTTATATTGATATCTACTTGTTAAGCACAGATATGTCTTTATATATTTAATATATATACTTATTGCAAGTATATATGTATATTTATTATTTGGGTTTGTATTTAGAACGTTGATATTACCTAAAATTAAATCCTAATATAAAAATAAAGGATGTACTATTTGTTTTATAAGTAATGCCTTTGTAATTTATTTGAAAGAGTATTAATATTTTATTCTTATTTTTCTTTTAATGCCAGAGTCATTATGAAATTAATTGAATTCACAATTTAATAAAGGATAACTTCATATTTCACTTATTGTTTAGTCTTTAGGCCACTTACACATATTATTATTCATTGATATGTTTAGATATACATAAATTTACATAATAGATGTGTATATTGGATTTAATAGAATTCCCTTTGTTTCTGATATATAATTTGATTAGTTAGTCATATCAACCTTGAAAATAAATTATAATGATAGATCTCATTGCTCTGTATGATTTTAGATTTATTTCATGTATAGCTAGTTGGAAGGGCATATAAACAATTTATTTAAATATAACTGGGATAATTTTGTCTTTCTTCATTTAAATTATACAATTTATTATATTAGGCTTTCTCAACAATTGGATTCATTTAGATTATATATATTCCATTACGTTTATCATCCAATGTTTGAAGCATTATTTTCTTCTCATATATTGACGTTCCATTATATTTGAGGTATAATATGTTTATATGATATATGGTCCATTACATTTGGTACCACAAACTGTTGGTCCCAGTTAACTGATGATTGGTATAATGGAGTAAAAGTATGTTCCATTACATTTGGATGCCACAACGTGGTCAGCATAATATGTTTGTTTAATTATTCATTACATTTGGTGTATCAAAGTTAGGGACTTGGTTAACTAATGATTATTGTTACAAAGGTTCATATGTTTATTTTCATTTGAGATCATATATAAAGATACATTCCATTATATTTGGCTTTCCCAATGTTTGGGGCCTTCTTTCTTCAATTTAAATGGAATGCAGCAAGTACGTTCCATTACAATATATATATATATATATATGACTGTTATTTAATCTAGTTATAATAATGTTTGAATTGAAAGTAGAAATCATTTAATTCCCATCGGTTTCAGATGATGAAATGTGCCGAAACGAAGTGGAAAGTTTGGAGATTTATTTAAATGTGAATTTATTATTTTTTTATTATGTTTAGATTGGAATGTATTTAGTGGCTATATATAATTGAATTCTTTTGTTATGTATTGTATTGTCATTGAGTGAAATAGCTGTCTTTTAATTTATTTGAGTATTTGCCATGAGTGGATTATATAATATATTGTCAGGGATTGAGAGAGTTTTCCTTTAACTTGTTGAAATATTTGTTAAGAGTGGATTATATTCTCCAGATTAAGTAATTGTAGTTTATGAATTTTAGCATGTGAATCCAAGTAATGTATTTCTTTTGTTTTATGTGATGAGACCATATCCACACCAGTTTGTTTTAAGCCTCAGAAATTAGGCTAGGGCATCACTGCATATTGTTATTTAAGTGATTACAGTTAAGAAAGTCTTTTTATTCCTCATATATTTGTGTTGAAGGTATTCCATCATTTATCCATAGCCAAGTTTAAGATAGTTTGCTGATAAGAAAAGAAAATAAAGCTAGAATTGATTCATCTCACAGAACAGGTGGAGTAGAATTATTATTAAAACTTTGTTGGCTATTGTCATCATCCATATTATGGCATATATCCCACTTACATAAGTAAACCAATCAGATTTTGTTATATTAATTATTTTATGGCAGGTAGCATAATTCATATGCATGCATAATATTTTATTAATTTGAAAGGTATGAAGAAGATCCATCATTAATGTGTAACTTTAATCATTGTTTTCAAACCATATCCTATTAATTATTTAAGTTTTATACCATCTATTATCATAATGTTTCACTCTCATTCTGAATGAGTAAGCAAAGGAGAAGAAAGTATACCTAATTAATATAATTATTTATTTGATTTGTGAAAGATAGCTTAACTTCTTACTCATAGATTTAAACCTCTCATATTATTTTGATGTGTATTTAAAATAAAATATCAATAAGTTAATTTCATACTTAGTTATCTTACTATAGTATTATAATGTTTCTGTGTCATTGACTTATAAGAATTGAGTGGTAGCTTGAATATATTTTATAAGTAAAACTGTGAAGAAGTTTAATTTTTCATGTTTATTGTTTTAGTATTAGTATTATAATGTATCTTTTTGTAAGTCTATCAGAATACACTGATATTTGGCATATGTTAAAATAAAATACAAAAAGCTTAATTTTATGTTGTTTATTTTCATGTAGACTATTCAATCATTGATGATAGAATTATCCCAAAACATTTATATACATAAACTATAAAATCCAATGTTTGTTTAAATTATCTTGTAATAAATGTTTTATTTATTTAAAGCTGTGTTCAGAATTCTTCTTTGACATACAATTGTGTTATATGTTTTCACACATGCACACCTTCCTACATATCCAATATGATATAGTTGCACTATTCCATAATTTAATGATGAATATGTCAAAATTTGATAATGTTGCTTTTCTTGATTCAAACCTTGTATAAAATGTTGATTATTTAATGATTCTCTGAAAATTTTATTAGTTAGTTATTATTTAGATGATAAATTGAAATCAAAATGCCCATATTTATTTCATTATCTAACTACCATATTTTCTTAGGATAATGCTTACTTTGTGTCATTACTTTTATAATAGTAATTTGTAGTTGTTGGAAAGTATAGATTTAAAATTAATCCATGCAAGGAATTAATTCCCTGAGATATTCCCTTATTATTTAAATTAGATATTAATTCAGTTACTTAATTTAAATTACTGTACAATTAAAAGTTAAGTAAAATTTTGTTTTATATTGTATTTAACTCTAACTTACCATACAGTATAGTTAATGACCATTAAATCTTTATTTTATTAATTTAATTTTATCACACAGTAGTGTTTGTTCAGTGCATGTGAATAAGGGCTTAAGATGAGGTATAGCCTATAAGATGTCAATTTAAATGGTAGAACTTTACCAATTCCAATTACTTATTTATTTTAGAACTTAATATACGTTTTGTTCCTATTAATCATAATGTTCCCTTCCTTATCTAATTTACATTTTACACCTTATTGATCTCTGTAATCCCCAACTGAGCTAAGCTAAAGTAGAATAGCATTTAAAAGTCTCAATAATTTTACATCAAGATCAGATTAGTAGTTTATTCTATTATCAATAGAATTGGCACTGATGGGTATTTGTTGATAGGAAATATAGGAGAGGTCTTGGATGAAGGTTACAATATATATATATATATATAACCCATTATCCATTGTTATCTTATGTTCGATCAATAGCCAACCCATTGAGCAAGTCAAAACCCTGATACTGTAACCCAATAATTGTCCAGAGTAAGTAAACTTCATAGTGTAAATCTGGATGCAGATAAACCTATATCTATTGCAATTTAGAACTCAAAAATCTCTCAGGATTTTTTATAGTGTAAATCTTAGAACCTGAATGTAATAAATAACAGCAACAATATTGTTAATAATAATAATATTTGGCAGTCAAAAAAAGGATTGTATATTCGCAATCTGCATACATGTTATAAAAACTACATTCACTTGGTCAGGCCCCTATCATTAGAGTACCAACAGCACTTAAAATTTAATGACATATTTGTATAGGCGACAACAAGTTAACCACCACAGCCACTATCAAATGTTACCTCAAAGCAAACCAATGTTATATCCATCAACAAAGTTTCTTGGTACCTCAAACAGTGCAGACATCATTTACAATAGATGAACTCAAAGCAAAAATAACTTTCAATCCAGATTCATGTCCTCCATGCTCTTACTGGATGTCCCTCTTTGTATACTCCTATCTAATGCATTTTACAGCAAAATACTTAGTTTATATGGCCAATTGCCTATCAAAATGTATATATAATTTAAATTGTATATATCCAATATCACTAGTAATTTTTCTCAAAAAACATGAAAATAATTCTACCTCTGATAATTTTAGACCCATTTCAATAGTATCAGTAGAAATAAAACTACTGAAATATGCTTTTAAGTACAGAATTAAGACAATTTTGGTACCCCTATTATGTAAAAATCAATTTGCAAAGAATAGCTCATCTAAAATCAGGCTGCATTCTTGTTTAAAACTGTTATAGACTTAGTTAGGAAGGGTAAGAAATATAGTCAATTGATAGTCCAGCTAGATATTAAACCAGATTTTAATATGATACTTATAACTCATTTTATTAATGTACTAGCAGATGCAGGAATACCCACCTCAATCTTTTATATAATAACAAACCATTTGCTAAATCATGAAATACACATAATGTTAAATGGAGAATTCATTCCTTATTTCTCAATATCACAAGGCTTTTTAATTTGCTTTTCAAAGAGATTGAAAATCAAATACCTGATATCTTCATACAATTACTCAACAGTAACATTTCAATGATTGCATATATGGATGACACAAATGTGTTTCTATCTTCTACTAAAGAAATCACAATTCTTATTAGAATTCTTTCAAAATTTACTCAGGATTACAAGCTGGAATTTAACATCGATAAGTCATATGCTTAATCTATATATACTGGAAAATTCAAAAGCCGTTCTTTAGAGGGCATCCAAGCTCATTTCTTGGTTTTCCTTTTCATCTCATTTCCTCATCTATGTAAAGCCAAATATAGAATGTGCTTATGCATGCAACTGAGAGGCTGATTAAATCACTGTGTAAATCTTATTGCTTTATTTATTCTAAAACATCACTTTTTAATCCACTAATCATGACCACAATCATATACTTCCCACCTATTATTATTTTTACTAAAAAATGATCATGCTATTTATTCTCTATTTACAAATATTATTTGAATCAAGTTTATTGGTGGTTTTTAACTTAAACAACTTCAAAAATCCCCTATTTTAAATGGATTATGTTTTTACTGTATGGACATCTTTAGAATTCAGAATTCTATCAACCTTATTATCTCTCTTAATAACATTTATCCTCTGTTAGAGATATTTTAGAAAATTCCCCCTATGCCTAGACCCCTACCTGTTGTTAACTTTTGGAAAAAACACATTCCTTTTCTTCAGGTTGTCTCCAAACATGAACTCATGTCAACATCTAAAAAATTAAAATGTTGGAAAGTCTATAAATGGTTTTATGGTGATCTTTATGACTCCATTAATACTCTGATTTTAGGCCTAAATAGCAAACAATTAATAATTAATTTAGACAATGGTTCTTTCAACCTAAATATGTTGATATCCTTGTTAAAATTAACTTTGCAGTATTACCCACTTTATATTTTTTATGGATATAAAAGAAATTGCAAGAGTGTGGATGAACACTGTAATTTTTGCCACAGAGATATGAAAATCCAGCATTACATCTTCATTAAATGCACTTGCTTTGATAAAATTCATAGAGCAATTTCTTTATTATTTAAAAATTCAAAAGTTAAAGTTGACACACTTTTTCAAAATTTCAACAAGATACATATGCCAATATCCCTGCCAGAACTTTTTTTATTTTTGCATTATGGTGTACTAGATGCACTTTTTATACAATAACAACCAAAGAAGACATCCAATTACATTTTGGAATAAACTTGAAAGCATTAAAGAAACAGTCAAGAAATCTGTCTCTGATTCTATATATAATAAAATGTAGACCCTCTTAAATCTTCAACGAACATTATATAGATTGTGATTGAATCTCATTGGAATATTTAAATGCTGTTTTCTTCTATTATCACCACATGAACATTGATTAAAGTCTTATTGCCTTTGGACTTGATGGTTATCATGAACTATAATATGTAAATCTTTGTAATGCATGGGATTTAACTACATAAACTATATTTCCATTATAATGTAAATATGATACTATGTATAACCAATGTAAAAGTGTAAACATATGTAACTTTTTCTTCAGTTAATAAATTTGTTTTTAAAAATAATAATTAAATTTCCAATATCCATTTATTATGTGCATTTCAACATTTACACTTTAACAGAAATACCCAAATAAAGAAAAAAAACAATAATAATTAAAAAAAAAAACATCTATAAGCAAATACAAACTACATACATAAGATTATATATATATATATATATATATATATATATATATATATATATATATATATATATATATATATATATATATAATGGTTGGAAAGAATAGAGTCTTACCGTATCTGTGCTACAGCACCCCGCCAGGTTATTTGAACCTGAAAAATTTATAGAGTAGGCAGATATGCACTGTTAAGATCTAACTTTACATATATATGTTTTTATTCTGACTGTCATCCCAATGCCACTAACTCAGTGAGATGCAGAGATTTACAAAATATAAATTGTTAAAATATCTTTTCAATATTAACAAAAAAATAAAGAAACCACTGCCAGTAATAACACTCACAAACATTTATTTAAACACATATAAGATTTTGAATCATTTTAGTATCACTTTTACTTTAAAATTTAACTTACATTTTAACTTTGATTTTAGAATTCAATTTACATTTTAACTTTTATAAGTTTGCACAGATGAGTTTAATATTTTATTAGAGTGTCGAGTATGAATAGATTACATAGATTGCATTTGAAAAGAAAATATTCTATCCCTGATTTAACCTTAGGCCAAAAATTCTCAGTCAATCCAATGCCATTCTATCTGATATATCGATGTATTCAATGCAGCATGAATACGACAGCACAATACATTACTGTCAGGAATGTGCATCTAAACAGCATGGTTAAGATAAAAATTGTCCCTTGTCCAGTACAGGAATGTTACATGTGTCTGGTGAGAAGAATAATTAAAAAAAAAACTCCATAGGAAAATATTGTGGTCCTTTTTGCTGACTTATGATCCCATTCCATAGGCAAAAACAGGGTGTGTGGTGTATAATGTGATCCTGCATGTAGGGATCTTATGCTACATTTACTAATTACACCAATATATCCAATCCATTAACTCAATTTAACTACAAAACAAATAACCCAATATTAACCCTCTCTTGATTAATTAATATAACTTTACAAATCTATTCAGCCATTCATGCCCAACGTAAATTTAACATATATAATTTATTTTAAAAGAAAAAAAAATCATAATAAAAACTTAAAAGAACAGACAAAATAAATTAATGGAAATGAATTACAAAAATAATAATACATTCAATAAAATAATTATTAATCACTGAGTAAGTTTGGTCAGATAGGAATTTCTATTGCAATTAAAATGGGAACAAGTTTTAGAATCACAGTTCTTATTCCTTTCAAATGCTGGAGTTTTAGAATTGTAGTTAAAGCTTATTATAGTTCATAAAGTTCTTACAGTTTAAAAAAAGTTCATCTTTATCAGTTGCTTGCCATCTGGAATCCAGCATTAATTCCCCCCATGTCCTGTGGTCTGCAGTATAAGAAAATGATTGGTCATTTCTTTTTCTTTTTTTATAGCAAAGCTGAAGGGATTGATGAGTGCATATTTACAATCCCTTCTCCTTCAACTCTAGCACATCTCTGCTGTCACATCTCTGTCCTTTTCCCAGCTTTTTCTTCATTCACTACAATTTATTTCCAAACTTTTTCTTTTATATTAGAATTTTTGGATCCAGTGGACATTACATCATGATGATGATGATCTTTTCATTGAGGTCCATTTCCTGAGGGATTTCTTTTATTGGCTATTGGTTTATATTGTATATTTCTCCTATCAACCTTTACCTATACATTTTGAAATGCTCAAGGGCTAGCTTACTTTTAACTAATTGAAATAATCATTTCCATTTTAAAATAGCATTAATTAATTTATTGTGTAAACTTAAAGATATATTTTTATCTTTAAATATTTTTAAGTTTTTGTTGAAAATTTAGTTTTAAAACTTTTTCTTTTTTTAAATAAAGTTTTCTTCTAATAATTTTTCAACTGTGCGATTTTATATATATAAAGTTTAGATGACTTTTAACTTTCAATTAAAAAAAAAACAAAAAAAAACAACAAATTTTTAATTGCGAACTTTATTTTTAATTTAATGTCTAATTTTTAAAATAAATAATGTAACGGCGTGTGTGCCCATTACAATATATATATATATATATAATTATAAATTTAGTTGTTTTCTAACATTTATAACAAACTGATCACAGAAAATATTAATATTACTAAAAGTTAGATTATATACTATTTGCAATCTATTAATAACTGATGTACTAACGATAGTATTTATACATTTATTAACCTAGAAAGTTTGCATTTCTCTTAATAATCGACTAGGTACTTTCAATTCTATTTTCGATATACAGTTACTGACATCAATTTCCCCTTCAATCTACTTTTTCAACAATATAATATCTCAATATTTTCCTTTTTTAATACTGTTTTAACATTTTGATATTCTCCAATTATTAATTTATTAAATCTTTTTTCAACATTATATATTCTAAACAGAATATTAATCATATTGAAATTCCATATATAAGAACCATATTCTAAAAGTGTAACAACAAGAGGAAAAAAAATCTATGATTTATGGAAATAGATAAATCTTTTCCATATCTCAAAATGCATACCATCTTTTTGTATGCTTTATTAATAATATATTTAATATGTGCATTAAAAGTAAAATTACTATAAAACTTAATTTCTAAATGAGATACAATCACTTTTTATTTAATAACACCAATCTCAATTTTATATTGTTAAATAAATTTTTTAGTTTTATTTATATTGAAAACAATGCATGTTTTATTAGTATTAATCTCCCTATTATTATACCTACACAAGATTATAAAACTATCTATATCATTTTGAACCTCAATATGATCACTATAAGTAATAATTCTTTTAAATAATGTACAATCATCTGCATAAGTAAGTATCATACTATTTTTTTATGTTATGATCAAGATCACACATAAAAACATTAAAAAGTAATGGTGCTAATATTCCACCCTGAGGAACACCTATCATATTATTAAAAAAGAGGATTGGTTCTATCCATATGCATATAAGATTTACGACCTCTCAAATAATTAGAAAACCATCCAATTAAATGAGAACTAACACCAAACATTTTAAGTTTATATAAAAGTCTAATATATGAAACTTTATCAAATGCCTGAGTCATATCAAAATATACAACATCTAATTGCTTTTGATCAGATAAGGCAAAGCAAAGTGATCAGATATCACCATTAAATTAGTTTCAACAGATCTACCAGATAAAAAAAAACATGCTGATAACTAGATAATACCTTAATCATATATACAATAATATCACTATAAATACACTTTTAATAAATCCTAGCAAGAGGTGACAGAATTGAAATAGGCCTATAATTATCAGGATCAGATCTACCCTCTTTTTTTATAAATTGGCATAATCTTAGCTATGTTAAATATATCAGCAATTATATTTTTCTCAATTGATAAATTAATGATATAATGCAATGGTGCTATCAAACATTCAGCACAACAATTGATAATAAAATTAGGAATATAATATCCCATAGAAGATTTTGATTTATGTTTAGAAATTGCATCAAACACTTCAGGAATTCAATTTTATTACCATATTATAATAATAATAATAATAATAATAATAATAATAATAATAATAATAATAATAATAATAATAATAATAATAATAATAATAATAATAATAATAGTAATAGTAATAATAATAATAATAGTAATAATAATAATAATAATAATAATAATAATAATAATAATAATAATAATAATAATAATAATAATAATAATAATAATAATAATAATAATAATAATAATAATAATAATAATAATAATAATAATAATAATAATA
>JAQFVV010001908.1:0-41978 GCA_028023455.1 Epiperipatus broadwayi | reverse complement strand
TATATATAGTAACATATATAAGATTATAATACAAAACAATTTTTAAAAATAATAATATTAATAACAAATTGAAAAAACACATTTACTGTGTTCAATCATTCATGATTCTGCTTTATCACAATTGAATATTTGTCCTATAGATATTTTTTTCTTCAATATTTTTTTTAAATTCTAAAGAAAAAATTGTAGCATCTTCATTATTGTAAGATTCAACTTTACTGCATACTTTAATATTTTTAAGATTGTAACAGTTTCAGAATTTTATATAGCCAACCCTATTTGCAGTAAATAGCTTGAAATTGTGATTCAGATTCTCCACTAATTTTTTCATAGACTTAAAGCTTTCTGACAATACAAGATCATCGACCAGAATCATTTAACTATAGATTTATGGCTTATTCTATTTTAAAGAAAAAACTATCTCTTACTTTAATTACAACTTTAACTGTTTCAGGAGTGTAAGTGACAGTGTTTTGAGTCTGCTTCTGTATTTTTATAATTTGTATGATCGATGATTTATTCTTTTAAAACATATAGCTGGTTTCAGATAATGACTCTTTACTTTTCCTTATTAAATCAATAATTTTTTTCCTCACTTAAGGAAAGTACTTTTTGACTTTTTTTGTATATATCGCTAATTATACTACAAAAATATATTTAACTAAAAGTATGATAATATATACTGTATTTAAAACTTTTGAAAAAATAAAATAAAAATTATACACATGTTAACAACTTCTACTTAAATCATAAAGAAAATGTGATTTAAAAACTTAATGTTTGAGATGTAAAAACATTATATTTAGCATAGAAAAAAAAATGGCTACCTCCATAAATGTGATTTGTAAAATTTAATAAGTTTATAAATTTCAATGTTTTTTGTTTGCTTGTTTATTTACATTTCTTTTTGAATAGTATATAATTAACACCATGTACATGGATTCATGGCTTTACTGTATAAGTAAATATATATGATTTGTAAACAATATAAAGATAGCACACCTGCACAAGTAATAATAGAAAAAGAAAACAGACCAATCACCAGTATAATGAATTGCTGATTGGTGAAAAAAATTTTATCTTTTCATTTTTTATTATTTTATCTTCTACTTTAGAATAACAAGATATCTATTTCTATTTAAAAATACAATCATTAGTTCGAATAATAAGGACTGAATATTTGGAAAAAACTTAGATTTGAACCCTGTATTGTGAGCATGTTAGAAATATGCACTAATTACTATCTCAGTCTGCCCTTCAAGTTACTAAATAAATATATTAAACAGGATTTGAACATAGACTTTCAAGCTCTTTTCAGTCATCCATGCTATCCTATATAATTGATACACATGACCACATACATGTGAAAAAGATAAATGATCTCCAATGTACATATTTTGTGCTGAACAAGCGCTCATCAGTTGGTCCAGATCATCATCTCTCATATATATATAATCAGTGCTCAGCTTATATTAAGATAGCAAATCTACAAACTTTAATGGACAGGCTTCAATCCTCTCCACTCTCCAGCCATTCATATCATTGAAAATCTTTTTTCACATATAAGTGGACATGGTTGACTGAAGAGAGCTTGAAAGTCTTGTTTAAATCCCTTTTAATTACATCTAGTAAGTGTATATAAACTATACTTATAATTAAATACTAAATAAATATATAAACAAGATAAATTTTAATACTGATATTAATTTTGTCAATTTTATCAAATTAGAATTTACACATTACATTTAGATACTTTCCTTTTCTAAATTTACAACTTATAAAGACATTGATAAAATATTTATTTTTTATACTACTGTAATATATTAGAAAGCTTAAAGGTCAAGTGAATTCACGTATTCTTTACAATCTTTGCTTACGGGTTAGTGCTTGTTAATTTATATTAAAACAATGCATGTGTGAAGATTGGTTTATTTCCTAATATTTTACAATAAATATTAGGCTATATAAAAAATAAATATTTATCAATATATTTACATTCTAAATTATTATAAGTTAATTGCAGGTGGTTAAAAATAAGATATAATTTTTTTCTCATAATATTTGGAATTATAGTTGTACAATGAACATCGTTTAAAAAATCAAATATATAATAGACTCAAACCCTGAATAATGCATGGTGAGCAAAGATTGGCTTATATATAGATAAGCTTGAAGGACTGGTGAGTACACTTGTTATTTAAAATCTCTGCTTATGGGTGAGTGTGTATCAATTTATATTAAAAAGGTTCATGTGTGAAAATTAATTTACTTCCTAATATTTTAAAAAGACAAATTTATCCATGATTCTGAAATTGAAAAACTTTCATAAGTTTACAATTTTTAATTAATAATTGTATTAGTGGTAAAATTAAAATTTTTTACAAACTTTATCATATTAATTTAATGTTTTACATTATAATTCATACACACCCATAAAAATCATTTGGCATTGCATTCCAATTTGGAAAGAAAAAAAATGTCTTAATTAGAGCAGTCATTTTAGTAGAAAGAATGAAAAACAAAAAATAAATATAACATCAGAGTCTCATTGTTTTTCGAAAAAACTATAAACTCTAAGATCTTTTTAAAAATTCAGATTAGTAGCAACTTTCTCTTATGTAATACATATTAATTAAAATTTGACATAAAAGTTTTTCAGACTAAATAGTTTAAGTATTCTTTAAGAATAAGATGTAAAATATTGATATTTATAACACAAGATACTGAAATTTATATACCGTATAATAAAGATACTGATACATTTTTTTTTTTTTTTTGGTATACAAATGCCAATCATCAGGACTAAGACTTTTCCAATACACCCCCTCCTTTCTAAATCATCTGATGCTTTTTTTTCTACAATAATAAAGCAAGCATCCTTGTCTCCTTACCCCAGTAAAAAGATTTTTCTTAAATGACTCATTCAAATACCCTTATTAATATAAATATAGATAGCGAGACTATCTTATCCATTGCAATTGATTGTAAGGTTGCACAAAGACGGTATTCAACATTGTACAATATATATTTTCAACACAGACACATATTAAGACAATAAAGCCAATTACTCAAGGGTTTAATAGATTTGTAAATTTAAATGCTAACAAGTTAATCACAATCTCAACTTTTGGTCAAGGCAACCTTCTTTAACAATAAAGATGGTATCACCTTGATAAATAGCTGATGTGTTTATATAGACATTAAAGATTCCAAGTTGACCAAAGAGTGTGAGATTAATAGAGCAAAGAAGTTTAAACTAACCTCATTAATCAGGCAAATATAACCTGTTTTGAAAGCAGACTAATAAATAGTCATTTATAACTTTCAAATTCCATATTGAAGCAGTCGGATCTAAGTTCAATCCTAGCTTCATGATCTTTCACATGTAGCCAACTTCAAACCCTTGTACTAAGGCTTGAATTTCCGATGCAATGGGGCTTTATACGTTCAGTCCACACTAGTTTCCTTAAAGAAAAACTATTATAAATGTGTGTTAAAATTAACTCGTTTGAGATTTAAATTAACCAATGCTATTAATAAATTCATGAGAAAATATTCCTGAATTTATATATATTACAACTGCGTGGATTGTGCGTATATATTTATAAATATTTAAATATATATAATTGTTCGAAAGTTTCATTGTGTCGGGAATGTTTAGTTTTACTTTTAAATAATATGTTCAAATTTTTAGTGATTAAAAGCTACATTCTTTCGATAAGCTTTCAGATTGTCCCTTTCCAAAACAATGGTTAAAGTTTTTATTAATTAGAAAAAAGATAAGTACTTAAAATGTAAGGACGGTCCTAATTAAAATCATTTTCTGATTTTAAAAATTCATTTTCTAATTAGAAAATGAATTCAAGTTAATGAGTTCGAAAGCCTTATCGAAGGAATGTATCTAAAAACAACTAGTAAATTTTTGTAAGATTGATTAGGAAAGAAGCACTAGCCTGAAGGCATCAGATACAGTATAAAGAGCCCAGAAAAAGTTTCCAAGCAGCTATTATTCTTCATTAAGAGAAGCCATATATATTTCATTAGAGAAGAAGCTGCCCAGTTAAATTATGAAGTAAAATAGTGTTTCTACCATGGTGGGGGGGGGGGCTTAACTTCAGGAGTCTGACTACGGTTCCTGAAGTCCCCTAAAAATCTTCAATGTGGCTGCAATATAAAAATTCATATAACAATCGTAAGCTGCCGAAACCTTAGAGAAATCCTTCAAAATGTCATTCAAATAATTTTCCAAAATGCGCATCTACGTTTCATCCAACTGGACTCTGCCATGTGTAATCTAAGGAGCCAACCATGAAGAAATGGTAATATCTTTCTTATATGAACCGCTACTTTCTGGCCTGTCTTCGAACTTTATTTTACACTACCTTTAAATTAAGTACTGTTAAAAGCTCTTCTCATCCCCTAATGTAAAAATCTGTATAAAATTTTCTTTTTATTAATGCTATTTTAAATGATGTAGTAATTCTCTATCTATCTCTAGTCTTTAAATTTAATATCTGTTAACTTTCCTTTCTTACGATGGCGGTTCGTTTCTCTAACCTTATTATATATTTGCTAGACAATTATTAATATCATTTATTATTTTTATTATATGCCAGTAAAACTTCAACTCAATAATAATTCCTTTCATTACCCTTATCTAGTTAAAATAATACAATATCAAGTTTTATAGTAATTCTTCCCACTAGAACTAATTTAATACAGTTCTATTAATTATCGAGTTGAACGATTTATACAATTTTTGCTATTTTTATTAATGGCTAATAACAACAAATTATTAGCTCAATTTTTAACCTATACTCCCGGCCACTTTACTGAGTTTATAATATTCATTTATTCACATTAATAATATTAAAATGTTTTGCTAAAGGTTGATAAAGGGAATAAAACAAACATATTCTAATTTAAATTTGTATTTCTGTATTAATATTCAGGGAGAACATGATGTTTGGGGTATAATTAATATGATTCTATAATTGCATTAAGTACTTTTTAGTTAATGCTCGTTTGACTTTAATTCAACTTAGTCAGGTCATCATGTAGAGCATTCTTTATATAAATGGGTTTTATTAATTAAACGATGATTACCAAGTCATCATTTTTCCGAACATTGCTGATGTGAGCCATCTCCTGCTTCACAGACTTGTCTTCGGTGATATTACTGTTCATTAAATTACATAGGAAGAAAGTACTTACTCACTTGCTCGTTTTATATTTGGAACACCAAAGGTTCGAGGCTACAACCTGACCTGGTTTTCCATGTGTTCTATGGATCCTTCATATAGGACATCAAAGACTTGTCAAATACAAGCTGCCCTGCTATTTTCTCAAATCACAAACAAGCCATTATTTTTCATATTTATTCTTATAGCTAATAAGTCGTCAGTACAGTTTATTTTTCAGTTCCAGTAAGGTCCGCTTTCATGCTCGTAAATTGTGATGAATTGATTTTATTAAAGTCAAACAAATTCATATTTATTTATAATTAAGTAAGTTTTCTATTAAATATTAAAGTTATGCCCTAAATACGTATCTTGCTCTTTGTGAATTAATTTGCGAATGTGAAAATAAATCTCACATTCTTTCTTTTAGAATTTGAATCATAATTTCTGTCACAGCCAAATACCTTTATCTACCTTTACTTCCTCGTCGGGGCATAGATATATATAATTCTCCTAGAATATTGCGTAATAGTATTGGCATATAATAAGGACTGCCATTCTTATTGTAAATATAAATTCCGTTTAAAGACTAGAGGTAATCTATATAATCATAATCTAAAAGTTGAACAAAATTGTTATTATTATTAAACACTTTATTAACAACATTTGGTTTTTAACTTTCTTTCTTATTCAATAAGTATTTTAATATTAATGCTCACTGTCTGTATTGGCAACCCGAACATATATATATATATATGAGTTGACTTATAAATATTCTTAGTTATTTTATTATACTTTATTAGAGTTAGATCAGGGGTCTCATTAATCATCATCATCTGTTGAGCTAGTTCCTTGGCGCATAGTCATGTACCATCGATATATGTCATCCATTGATTTGATCTGAGCTTGTGAGTTGAGTTTGAATTCAGTTTGGTTCGGCTGAGTTTGAATCCGACTTTGAGTTTGGATTTGTTGATGTGGTGGCTTCTTTTTGACTGGTACAATATAAAGTATATAAATGCTAAGACAATAAAGCCAATTATTCAAGGTTTTAATAGGTTTGTAAATTAAAGCCTTGAGTAATTGTTTTTATTGACTTGGTAAATATATACTTTATATGGAATTTGTAAATGATTATTTATTAGACTGCTTTCAGAATCTGAAAGTTATAATTGACTATTTATTAGTCTGCTTTCAGAACAAGTTACATTTCCTGAACAGTACGGTTTGTTTAAACTTCTTTGCTTTATTAATCTCAATTCCTTGGTCAAGTTGCAATCTTTAATGTCTATATAAACATGACTACAGATTGAGATTGTTGATAATTTAAGGATTGATTGCTATGTTATTTTAGAAGTAATTTATTCAACAGATTCCTATCTAATATTGGTGTTTATACTTTAATAACAAAAGCAAAAAAAAAAAAAAAACAATATATATATAGTACTTGTATGTAAGTAATTATGATACAAAATAATTTTAAAATTGCATACAGTACTAGTGAAAACAAATTAACACAAATATAGAATACCGTACAGTACATATATATACAGGCAAAGCACCATTAATTTTTAATTCCTGGTATTATGCTTTTTTGACTCTGAATTTTTTACATTTTAAAGATAGATCTTTTGCACCCTCATTATAACTTAAACTCTGCCAAGTCAGGAAAAAAAAGGCAGTTCACTACAACTAGTCTGATTAAATTATAGATATTTTCTGAATGCCCCCCCCCCCCCCTGTTTGAAAGTATAAATATAAATAAACTAATTTATTCATGTTCACAAATTAAACATCATTTTTGAAATTTTTTTGAATAATAAAAATTTCTGAATAATAAACATTTGGATTAGTAATAATCCAATTGTTTGTGTATGCATATGTATAAAGTAAAACTGGACGGATATTTTAGCAGTACTGCTCTTAAAACATCATCGTTACAGTATAAATCTGTTTATTGATCATTCATTATATAACATTTTTCAAATAAATGATAAAATTAATGCTTTTTATTTTACTATATATATATATAAAGTGGCTTTAAAAAAAATAACAATATTACAAAATATATATATATATCACAAAGAAATGTATTTAGAATTGTCTCTTTTTTTTGCAGAAGTATTTTATTTATAACGCTCTTCCGATCTTTATAAGATCAATTGTTTTTGTGAAATTGTTCAAAGTACTCATAAAACAGTCACAGAAATGACACAAATTTTACAAAAATTACAGAGGTTTGAACTTGGAACTGCTCAAATCAAAACTTTTTGTAATGTTCTAATACTTTGTAAAAGTAATTGTTTTTATAAATTTTACACTGAAATTCAAAATGTACAAACTATATATAAACTTATCAGATGATAAATGTTACACATATGTAATGTATTCAAAAGTGGTAAAGTTCAGAAGTACATTAATTAATAGTTATAAAACCAATTGTTTTATGAAAAATTGGAAACTCTATGATCAAAGTACTTATAAAAGCAGTTATAGAACTAATAAACTTTACAAAAAGCTTTATAAAAAAAATATAGGATTTGAACTAGAAAATGTTCAGCATATTTATAATCTTCTAATAGATATAAAAAACCTCTTGTTTTTATAAATTTTACAATAAAGTTAATATATCTGTCAATATGGAAAGCATAAAAATAGTCATTGGAAAGAATTATTAAGATTATAATTTTTGGAAGTTTGTCTTTTTTCAAGGGACATCTGAAATACAAAATAGTCTTACAGTTAAAACAATCAAAATATATTTCTATAAAATTTACTAAGTATAAGCAATACATTCATTTACAGAAATCTCATTTATTTGATAATGTATTGTCCAATGTAAGCTTCTATACACCCAACTCTAAAATAATTGATCAAAAATTAGAACAAAATTATATTTCATAAAATTTATAAAATGAAAACGATAAATACCATTTGTAATTGTTCTGTATATGGAATATCTTGGAGCAAGGATCCATTTATAATTCAATTTTACAATCTTCATACCAGTAACTTGATTCTATTTTGATATGCCTGCAGATTATCTTATTTTTTGAAATTGCAAACATGATGCACATCTTTGCAGAAAATATTTTAATATGGTTATGTAGTTACACATTTGATAGGTGGAAAATCAAAGTTAAATCTTCATCATGAACTTTTGAAATTAGGTTCAGTATATAATTCAAACAACCTCAATAAAAGTGTACTGAATTCCAAAAGATCAACTGAAGTATTTATCTTTTATTGTAAAGAATAGAAGTGCTTGATCAATGAAGTGTCTAAATCTTTCTTATATATTTCTTTTTGTTAAGTCTGGTTGACTAATAAAATAACTCTTGATCACAATGATCCATCCACCCTTAGTTTTGTAATAATCACACACAATGTCTGGTTTCACCATTCATCCTTCAGCTTTTGTTCTCCCAATTTATGATCATGGATAGTACCCAAAAGCCAAATTGTATTTTATCTTGCCATTTCAAGATCCTAACAGAAGCCTAAATGGTATCTTTTTCCTGCTTACTTTTTGATATTTTAACTGACAGACTTCTGTTTATGACAGTGCCATAATTGGTTATCTTTTTTATATGAGTATACCTATAAATTCTGTTGACATAAATCAACTATTAACAATCAGACAATACCCTTTGTCTAACTAATTATATGCATTAGATGGATACTTTTGTAGTTACAGGATAAGATCATTCTTTTCACTGTATATTATTATCCCTTTACCATATATAAAAGAAAATCACAAATATATCCATTACTTGATCCACAAATAACAAAAAAATTCAAACCAAAGCATGTCCTATTTTTAATGTTGTACATTTTCCATGATAGCCACCCATCGTAGCATCAAGCTCTCAACCATGCTAACATTTTATTCTAAGACATATAATTTATTAGTCCTCTCAAATGCTCCATTACTTAGTAAAACGTATAGAGCTTTGAATTTGGGTGTATATTTATATCAAGTTTCATTGCTACAAAAAGGCAGAAATTTTATAAACAATGTAAGCCATCTATCACCATCTCAAAAAATATGGGTACATAAAATATTATTCTTAGACTATGATGATGTAGCAATTCGACAAGGCCTTAAAATTATTAAAAATTATTATCACTATTTAAAATAATCTCATCTCTTTTCACTAAGGTGGATTGTTATTCCTTAAACCTTGACAATCTTCTCAATATACTCTTTGACTACATTGTTCAATAAAGATTTATTTCCCTTACAACAATTTCCAATATTTTCTCATCAAAAAATCATTTAAAAAAACTGCAGTGATATTGCATCTAGTGCCACTGTTATAGTCATGCCTAATGGCAGCAAAAAAAAATTGGGGACTGGTAGAGGAGTATCAATTTATGTTCACTACTGCAAAGATTTAACCTCTCCCATTACCTCAACATTTAAGTCATCTTCACTGCAGCTGTTAGATAACAACACTCAAATTTTGATCATCATTAATATCACTGGAAGAAACACACACTTTATGTGAGTTATTTGGAGCAATGATGACTAATTAGTTCCAGCAACAGTCTTCAAAAGTGATATCATATTAAACCTAACATATATATACAACAATCAAAATCTTCGAATTATATTACAAAATCTGAAAAATTATGCATATATAATATATTATTTAAAAAAAAACGGGATCAAATAGACCTAAAATATTAAAATATAATATATAACACATATTTACAAATATGTTAAAAACTATTTATCAATGTCATTTAAAAAATACATAAAAATGTAAGGTTTTTTTTTTTTTTTAAAAAAAAAAAAACAATCAAACATTTTGGGACTCATATATATGTTTGTACATTATAAACACTAAAATATTTTATAAAAAACTTATTGGATGGAAAGAGAATTAAAAAAAAAAAAAACCAGAATCAAACATCTTGGGACTCATATATATGTTTGTACATTATAAACACTAAAATATTTTATAGAAAACTTATTGGACATAAGGAGGGAAAATATAAAAGAGATCACATGTCTTTCAAAATCTACTACAAAAAAAAACTGTTAACTTATTTCTTTCTCATTTACTGAAATACATTATTATAAATAATATATATAAAAATCAAAAACTTTGAACCATATGTATATGTTATAAAGCCTAAAAGATATTAAAAACATGATGGATATAATAGCAATAAAATTGAATTCAAATGTTTATAGATAAAGAAAGATATCATGTCTATGTCATTAAAAATACATAAAAATATGAATAAGGATTTTTAAAAAACAGAATCAGACATTTTGAAATTCATATGTATGTTTGTATATTATAAAGATTAAAATATTTTAGAAAAAAAAACATTGGATGTAATGAGAAAGAGAAAAACAATTCAAACATACATATATATAAGAAAGAGATCATATGTCTTTCAAAATCTACTACAGAAAATATAAGCTGTTTAACTTTTCTTATTTATTGAAATACATTATTATAAATAATATATATAAAAATCAAAAGTTTTGAATCATATGTATATATTATAAAGCCTAAAATATATTAAAAATATGGTAGACATAATAGCAAAAGAAATGATATGTCTTTCAAAATCTACAATAAAAAAGGGACGTTTCTTATTTATTTCCTTATTAAAATATGCTATTATAAATAATATATGTAAATATTTAGTAAAACTCATCAGCTGTAAGACTAATATTTTATTATAAAATGATCAATGAAAAAATTCATGAGCTCTTGAAAATCTACAATAGAAAATTGGAAGTTTATTTTTGTCCATTCAAATACTTTTAAAACAAAACAAATAGTTATAACACAATTCACCAATTACAAAGAACAAAAAATGGTGATTAAAGGTTGGGTAATAACCATACACATGTGTTCTCTTTGAAAATAGAGAGAAATGCAAAAGTGATACCAAATATGATCCAGAGAAAATCCAATTTCTCACTGATTATAGCTGTCATCTACAAAAAATTTTACAAACTAATATCTGAATACTACTATATAAATATGTTGAAATAAAAAATGTAATAGCCTACATACTGCTAAAGGATTTCTATTTAAACAACACTTTGTGATAACACATTGTAAATAAGACAAGAAAAATAGAACTATTGTGCAATATTATGATGTTTTCAATTAAAAAGTTAATATTAATGTGGTTTTAAAAATTATGCAGACACATTAGGAAGTAATAATGTAACACTTTCATCATACATTTATCATGAAAATTAATGATAATAAAATGCATAACATACAACATTTAAATGATATTAAATTAATTAACTGTTATCTCAAGTAGTTGCAATATAAGATAATAAAAAACCTAAAATTTTATCAATTTTCACTAGTATTTAATTTATTTTTAATTATATATATATATATATTAAAATCATGAATAAGTGAATCACTAAAATTTAAGAAAGTGCAGTCTCATAGCATATATTTAAATTGATTTTTGATATCCATTTAAAATTGTAATTGAAAAGCTATCTTAAATAAAATAAATTTCATATGAAACTCTGATATACTTTAGATACAACACTAAATAATTTATTCATTCTCTTTTTTTTTTTTTTTTTTAGTCTGATATTATTGCCAACTTTCTCCAAAAAAAATTGCCCCACTTTCAAAAATTTTCAAAATCACAATCTTAAAGCAAAAAAATATTGCACATTCTACATTATTAGATGCAAATGATTAAAGCATTATCTGATAAACTTTTTATTTACATCATTGCTTGTTTTAAAAATAATCACACATATAGATGTATTAAGGAGCAGTAATTCATTTTATCATCTGTTGCAAGACAAATTATCAGAAACAAGTTTATGAATATAGTATTACCATCGAGTGTTCATTGATTACTCACACAGACAGATGAGTGTTAAGTAAATGGAACAAATTATTACTAATACAAGCATACACTGAGTATAATTACAAAAAATTATATGATATTTTGTTTTTCTCATGTACAGATAAATTTTTGATAGTATTAAATGTAAAGATATTCATACAAAAATTATTTTTTAAAAATAAATATTTACATTTATTTGATATTATTTTTGTCTAAAAATCAGCATCTATTTATATATAAGAAAACTGAATTTCTAAGCAACAATGTTTAGTAATTGTAAACAAATAGTTGTTACTTTATACTCCCAGGAATTGTGAAAATTTGACACAAGGTTACCTTAAGAACAATCATAACCTTTTAATAATTAGACAAACTATTTTCTTTATAAATAATACAAAATTCAATTTAATGTATAACAAACATTAAAATACAGGAATCTTTTGTAATACTGAAATGTATTTTAAATATCTCTAAATATTATACATAGAAAATACTTTTCCTATTAATAAACTTATCCCATACTATGAACAAAATGAAAAGTTATGTCTGATTTTGAGATAACTATCATATTTATAATACTCATACTACAAAACCAATAACATGTTTTAAAATGTATAAATGCGATAGTTATCTTCCCAAAGGCAAGTCGATTAACAGAGTATATGATCAAGTGATAACACTTCATTATGGATATTTCTAATTGGTTACTGCTGGTCATTTTCTTAATTTTTTATTATACAAGCTGATTCTAGAGCTCTCTGATAATTTTAATGAACTGTTTATAAATACAAATAATAACATTATTTCAATCCAAAAATAGCAAAATATTAACATTTCATTGCTAATGTAAGCCATATTTAAGTATGTAATTTTCTATAAAGAATTTTAATCATAAATCTTCAAATATATATTTTGCAAAAAAATAAAAATATTTTTCTGTATGAATGTGATTGTTTCTAACTCAACACATTAAAATCAATAATCACATCTGCAATCTTGATTCTTACAGGGATGACTATTCTGACAAATAATATTAATAAGGTTGTATTTGAAGTTGACACACAGACATGAACTTAGCATCTTTCAACATGGCTAATATTAAACTTCATCAGATAGAATTCATTTCTATTTATTTTAACAACTCTTAAATTCTCAAAATTATTAAAATCAGTAAAAACAAACTCTATTTTGTGAAGTTTAAGCATTACACATATATTAAAAGAGGCAGTGCTTGCATTTGGTGGAGATGTAAAATGTGCTCTTGTTAATATTATTTGTCAGAATAGCTACTTTTTAAATCAGATGAGATTGCAGATGTAAATGAACATTTTATATTCACTGCTCCTACAAATTACTCTATTTATTAATTATAGAGCTAATACCTGAGCACATGAGTCATGAATTAATAAATCATAACAGATAAATAGAATTACAATAAATAATAGTAAAAAAATTCTTTAAGTAGCCAATTATAATTCTCACAGAATTTTCCAATCGCCATATGGTGAGAGTTTAGGAAATTTTTCATTCTTGTTTATAGCTAAGAATAGCTAAATATCCATTATGGTTCCTTATTGTATGGTTGTAGCTATGGCAAAACTAACTGGAAAAAAAAAAATCATAAACCTAATTAAAACATGAAAAAATTCAAACTCAGATTTATCAAAAATAAAGGATGGTACAGAATATAATTACTTACATATACATTTATTCTTATATTTTGAGTGTTAGTATTATGCAATTACATCATCCATGATTATAAATCTAAAGCAAAATTGCCTTCCAGTAAACATAGCAAAAAATAGTATGCACTAGACATGGTTATATATTATCTAAAAAATTAATTTTTTTATGAATTTTTTTCATAAAAACTATTTTTTAAAAAATATACAAAAAAAAAAAGAGAGAGAGAGAGAATCCAACAATAGATATTTTAGAATAAATTAATAGGTACTTTCAGAGTAAGTACAATATTAATAATTACATTTAAAAATTTTAATTTATGTTATAGTGAAATAAATTGGTTTAATAAATTATTTCAAATTTATTCCTCAGAAAATAATTTTTTTATTATAAAAATTAAATTAAATTTATTAGTAGTTTGTAGGAGAAATTGGCCATATATATGCGTGTGTATATATGTTTGACCATGTGAGTGTATAAATTATCCAAAATGCAGTTAATAATGTACAGTTGCTCTTTCAACCCAAAATATATCATTGCTAATATTAAATAAATATGTGAAAACAAATTATTACATAATCTAACATTTATTTTGTAAGGAAAAAAGACTCTTCTAAACAGATGCTTCAGTTTATACTTTTAATTAAAAATAAAATAAGAAGGAATTCTAATTTTCATAAAACAAATTACTAAAATATAATTAGTAAATTGTATAATGTCATTTTAATCATAATTTTAGATGGAATAATTTAGAATTAATAACTTTACAAATGTTTAAATTCTTTATTTTCATTTTATATTTTCTGAGCTTAATTGATAAAATTATATTTTATCTTTATTATTATGTAATCTAATATTATTGTGAAAATGTATTTGCAAATAAATGTATAAATAATCAATACGGCATATGTTTATAAAAATTAATGATTCAAAATAATAAAAAAAACATCAATCCTGATATGGCTCAGTACAATATAGTACATTAATTATTATCTAGTTTCAGTCTAATAACAAATTGGATTTTGTACAGTGAAATATTAGTCTATATGAAAACTAATAATAAAAGATACATTAAAAAATATTTAAACTTTTTTTTCAAATACTGTAATTTAAATTTCAAATAATACAACCACATATCAACAATAACAAAAAAAGGCAATCGTTTAATACTATATACACAGTATAAGAAATCCAATTAGATATGAACAAGTGATCATGTAGAGATGACATACATATTTAAAATTTAAATATGTTAGTGATAGATAGATATACTGTAAAAAAATATATGTAGGTAATACACCTCTTTATACTTATCCATTCATATAAGTGTGTGTGTGTATGATACACATACATTTCTAAATGTATAAATGTGTTTTATATACACTATGCACAAGCAACTTTTTATTTATATGTGAAATAGTCAATACTAAATTACAATTAATAGTAAATAATTTATCTATGAACAAATTTAAAAAAATAAATCACAAAAGACAAATTCTTCCTTAAAAAAAAAAAATTACTCTAAACTAAATAAAATAAAAAAGAAATTATAATTTATTATAAAGCAATTATACACACATCTATCTAATTATATAAAACTATTGAATTGATTTTTAAAAATGAATTATTGGGATACAAATTGTCAAGGTAACTTTAAAATAAATTATTTTTTAACGCTTCACTTCTTGGAGATGAGCAAAATTCATTATTCATTTTTTATTCTTTGTCTTTCTATTTTGATTATTATTATTATTATTCAAGAATTGAAATGGCCATACCCAATTATGAATGAATTTTAATAATGAAATATGCATACACTCTTGCATATATTATTGGTAAAATATGAAATAAAAAAGAGGATAAAATAGCTTTGCCCCATATTTTTTTAGCTAGCTGTATAAAAAGCGAAATAATTCTACAGCGAAAAAGGGTTTCATGTATATAACAAAGTCAATAAAGAAATTCCCTGGGCTTATAAATTCACCATTTCTGCATTCAGATTGTTCATTTCTTGTCTCTAAATTAGGTCAGATTTATAACCAACTCTCTTCAAACTCATATTAAAGCAAAAGACAAAAATATATCCTCAACTATAAGATTGCAGTTTGGATAGAATCACAGGATATGAAATTCAATAAAAGGATATGAGAATGTATTTATAGAAAAGAATCGATTCTATTTAAAATATAATAAAAGATAAAAAAAAAAAAAAACAAGACCTCATACGTTTTTTAAAAATAAAAATATTATTGCCGGATCAAATATCAGTTTGTATTCATAAGATAATATATTGTGATAAAAAAAAAAAAAGATTGTGATAATATATATGCATATATGCAATCCCATGATCAATTTATGCAGATGTAATTGTCATGTCTATAAGTAAATGCATGTATCTGAATAAATATCAAGTGTCTACACATATAACAAATAAATACATAGAGATGTTAATGCACATGATGTACATATAAATTAATTATATATAATTTTCAATAGGTGTAAATGATATTCTACACACACACATATAGAAATATGCCATTCAAATTAATAAGCACTATTTTTCAAAATATCTTTTATATATACGGACTAAGATTAATCAGAACTGCATGAATTCAAATCTATTCGTCTAGTATTTTTATATCAGACAACAGTGGCACACAACAATTTCAATAATGCATTCATTAATGAAAGAGTGGCATATAGAACTTACAGTTTTATGTTAAACATTTATTTAAATTAAAAAATAAAGGAAAAATACATTATGATATCTTGTAATAATAGATCACTATTAATTATTTCAACCAATTTTTTTTTTAAAAAAAAAACATGAATGGAGTTTAATATATTTGTATAAAGAAGTAAAAGTAGTTATTAAGCAATGTAAAAATTTCAACTTTCTGCCACAATTCAAAAGCAAAAAATTTGTAATTCTGTTAAAATTAAAAAAAAACAAAAACATTATGGCTGTGCAAAGATATATCAATCACTTGTTATAGCACAATGTTCATACACATCTTTTTATGAAAAATAATCACTTATCCATAAAGCTTTAAGTATTCGTTAGCAATTCTATACAACAGCCAATGTCAAAACATTTATAATTTTATCTTAAAAAAATTCATATTTTAAAAAATTAATGATGATAGATTTAACATGTAAGCAGGACAATACAGGCTTTTCTTAACTTTCATATATTCTATTTTTGTACAATTAGCTATTTCGTACAATGAGCAATAGAAAAATACACAGTGTTGTGGAACTTTTTATCAACAAAAAAAAAAAAAAAGAAGAAGAAAAATACAATTCAACTATCTCTTGATAAATTTATAAAGAAAACACTAAATACAAATCAAAAGTGTTATTTATGATTATGCTAATACAATTCATTAAAACATAAATATTTTGAAAACACTTTTTGGATGTTTTTTTTATATTGCTCTACTTTTGTACATTTCAATTTTCATACACATTTCAGGAACGAATTAGGTATGAAAGTTGAGGACTGCCTGTATTATGCTAATCAATATAGAAATATGACATCATTATAACTGCAGTTCTTCATTATGAAAAAATTGAATTATTAAAAATTCATTTCATTTAGTCATTATTTATTTTCAACTATGTAACAAATATAAAGGCAAAAAGTTTTGCAATAACTATTTACTCTCAAAATGTTAAGAGAAATGAATTTTCAGAAGTCATTTTTATGATATATTAGTTTTTGAAAAAGCATAACAAAAAAGCTTCACTCTTTTAAAAAAATATTCTGCCAATGAGTAATGCAAAATTTCAAGTAAATATAAAAAAGTAATAGATTTAAATGTATTTTTTTGTTGCACAATTAATTTTTTAAAACAATATTAGTAAATAAGTTTGTCTGCATTTTTCCTTTTACCATCGCTTTTACAATAAACAAAAAAATGGTGCCACTTAAATTACAATATAGTATTTGAATTTCATACAATTTCTTCATAATCAAGAAAATATACATAATGAATTTAAATTTATTTACTTCACTTTTAATTAACATAATTTTAAAAAAAAACATTTTCTAATAAATTACAATTTACTTATGTTAATACAAGGTTTGATTTTTTAAATACATTACATGATGCCAGTATAATTAGATTTATATTTGGTCAACTATATACAACTCTGAAAATTTTCCAATTCCAAAACCAGTATTCTACCTCAGTTTTAAATAATTCTATGATCAAATGCATATATAATAAAAATATTTATTTATGAAGTGAAAAATATTTATTTATGTAATAGAAGTTACACCTTAAATAACAATTACAATTAAATAATAACCAGTGCTGAAAAAATCTAATCTTTCAAATTCAATCCTTTTATTTTCTGCACAATAGTCACTTCCTGTATGTCAGGTCTGCTATTAAAGCAGGAATATCCATTAAGTACTTGTTGTTTTTTTGAGCATTTAACAGTTAATTCCAATTCTAGTTCACATATTTTTAAATAAATGAAAGTTAAAATCACAGGAAATTAGATCTTTCCTGATTTTAAAACAAAATTATGTTCATGGAATCCTGATAAGCCTACTTTTATCTAATGAGAGTTCCTAAGAGAAAAAAAAATTGTTGTTTTTTAAACAAATGTTTCAATAAATTTAAAATAAATATTTATTCCCTAGGCAATAAAATAACAAAATTATTTTTTTCATAACATATTTTATATTTACAATATGTATTTTATATTTATTGTTTTGAAAGATATAAATAATTTTGATTTTTTTGATAGTTATTTAATTTTATGCATGTAATGTTTTATGCTTTTAATTTTATGAATATATAATATGTAAATATATTTAAATTATATATTTTTTATTAAAATATTTAACTCCAACTGCATGATGTCTATTTTGAATGGTGAATATTTTATCTTTCTTAGCGAAATTTTTTTAGAAAGTTAGTCTTTCAATTTCTTTATATATATATTTCATACAGAATTTTGTTATGCTTGTATAAATATTTCATACCTATAACATTAAAGGACTGATTCAATTTTTTTATTTTACATCTTAAAAGATTTTGGGTTTTCTATTTCATATGCATAATTCTTTAACAGGTATACAAAAATGCACAATGTAAAAACTAAAGTATTAATAGCAATAACATGTCATACTTATTCAATAAGAATTGTGGTTCACAATCTACACATGAATGATGTTACCATAACTATTTTCTCATAAGTCATTGAAAAAAACAATAAAAGAAAATATTTTTTAAAAAATAAATATTTACAAAAAACAAACTTTTAATTCTTTAGTTTACATTATAATTTCTTGGAGAGGCAATATGAAATGCCACATCTAATTGTAACGCAAGTGTGTGATATTTATCTCTACACATGCAAATGTGCTTGAAATTACAGTTAATCAATTTAATCATTTCAAATTTATTGTTTTTCTGCATTTGATCATCAACAATTTCCATGACAAAAATAATAAAAAAAAAAGTGAATAATTTTATTGATGTAATTATAATATGAAAATATAATTTAAAAAAAATCTTAATGTCAAAATTATTTTCTATTTTTCAATCTATAATTTTTCTTTTAAAATTTGAACGAGTTTTTATTACTTATAAATTCTGTGTTTAATACTTTTTAAACCGTACTTCTCATTACATAATAAAAAATTGAAAGTAATAAATTTTTTTAAAAAGGATATTTAAAATTCAGCTATTTCTTTTTAAAATGCTGACATATATGTATATCTACAGTATAGTAATTTTTTTATATTATACAATTTTTAAATTTGTACTTTGTATCACTGGTATGTACATATAGTATACACATGTTAAAAAAAGTCTACACTTTATACATGTGTTAATTTCATATATTATATATAGGATTCAGTGCTATGCATAAATTTAAAAGTTACTTTAGTATTAGACCTGCAACATGGAGCATGAATTAAACTTGCTGTGCCTTTTCACATTCATATCAAACCACTGATAACTTTGTAATCTTGTGATCTGACCAAAATAAAGTGTGCATGGATTTTATCCGATGTTTTTCACAAAATGAGCAAAAAAAAAGTAACATGTACACGGATCTTGTACATGTTATTTTTGCAAGATTTACAAAGTTATCAGCAGGTTGATACAATTGTGAAAAGGCACAGCAAGTCTAATACATGCTCCATGTTGCAGGACTAATAAAAATAACTAAAAATATAAAAAATAATATTAAAAACAGCATTTTAAAACAAATTTTGAGAAACAAATGGATATTAAAAAAATGATTTTAAAACAATTTTGAGAAAGAAATGGAGATTAAAAAAGAGTATTTTGTTTTTAAAATATTGATTTGCCATACACAAATATAATGATCTATAAATCGATATTAAAAACATTTTAAACCAAAAAAAATTATTTTGCAATCTTAAGTAAATAACACCATTATGCAAAAAAATGTTACTTTAAATATGCGCAAAACAATCACTAAATTATATATTTTTAAAATATTATTTACAAAAACACATACAATACACGCATATGCTATTTACCATGTAATATATAATAGAAATTGTCACAGTGAAGCCATAAATTTGATATATACTTCTAACACACATAAAATGGAGATTTAAACTAAAAATCCCCCCCCCCCAATGGAGTTTTATTGAACATGTGATTGCACAGAATATGCCAGGATTCCTCACAGAAATACTAATAAACATTTTTTTAATGAAAGAACAAAAAAAAAATACATAAAAAGAAAGAAATATAAAATTATTATAAAACTTTTATTAAATATTTATCCTATTGTCAGAAAGACATTTGGACAATAAGTGAAGAAATATTATTAAAAAAAAGACCCATTGATAAAGATAAACACATTTTCACATGAGATCAAATAATATCACAGGGATTATTTCCTTTCAATTTGATGTCAGCACAAGATTACACATTTACTGTGGATGTGAAAAAGCCTGTCTCTCCTAAATTGCAGGTCTAATACCAAAGTACCATTTATAATTTGACAGAGGAAGGGGGTAAAAAAGACCCGTTGATAAAGATAAAGACGTTTTCACATGAGATCAAATAACATCACAGAGATTATTTCCTTTCAATTTGATGTCAGCACAAGAGTAGACATTTACTGTGGATGTGAAAAGGCCTATCTCTCCTAAATTGCAGGTCTAATACCAAAGTACCATTTATAATTTGACAGAGGAAGGGATTTATTATTACACTGTAATTTGATATAAATCCTAATCTCACTGATTTCTAATGATAATATTTAATGAACTATATTGCAATTATTTTACTGATATAATATTAGGCTTACAGCTAATATTTAAACTATTTTTATGCAACAATAGGAAATCTCTATATACTGATAACTGCAGAAAGATTCTATAAAAGATACTTGTATAGAATCTAACCAATGAAATCATTACAAATACTTATATTCCATGAATTCCTAGATAAGATAACAATTACATTCAATCTCTAATATCAAAACACACATAGCTTCATGCTCTCAGATCTAACCACTTTAGCTTCACCTATTTATATAGAAAGTAGGTTAAAATAAAGAAGGGGGTTCCCCTCTTTTCTTCCAAAAGTGTAAGCTTGTGGTTAAGACCTGTAGAGGTCCCAACAATCACATTTTCATGCGACATTCTTGAGGTTACAGCCTTAGTAAATATTACATATGTAATCAATATGCATTTAAATAAATTTATAATTACAACTTTAAATTATCATAATAGATTTCTAAGTATAAGATCTTTCCATTGACTCATTGTAAATCGAAAGATTTTGCGAGTATTAATGTGTAATAAGAAATGTGGACTTAATCAGTGAAGTATTGAATAGCTTCATGCTCTCAGATCTAAACGCTTCAGCTTCACCTATTTATATAAAAAGTAGGTTGAAGTAAAAAAGAGGGTTCCCCTCTTTTCTTCCAAAAATGTAAGGTTGTGGTTAAGACCTGTAGAGGTCCCAACAGTCGCAATTTTACAGGTACTTTCTTGAGGTTACAACCTTAGTAAATATTATAAACCAATAACCCAAATGTTTATTTTTTTTTCATTTACTCAGTACTCAAATCAATAGCACATACATAGATCCTTCATTTGCTCAGTGTATATGTAAACAAAGGGAGTAAATCACCGTCCCCCAGCCTGATTTAAAAGTACTCTAAATGTTGAACAAAGGATCAAGTATAGAATGTATCCACCTATTCTTGTTAGCTCTGATGTTTATAAGCATACCATTGTCAACATTGCTGGTAATCCAGAGTGAAATTAATTTGTTAACTAAATAGAATATAGCAATTAAGAGTTACTAAACTCATAATTAATAATACAAGGCTGGAGACAGCATCTCACTTTTAACACATTGCCTATAATAATTAAACAAGATTTAATATGTAAATTTTAAATTAAATACAGCTCAATGTATATGTAAACAAAGAGACTAAATCACCTTATCCCAGCTATGTTTAAATTTAAATTTACATATTAAATCTTGTTTAATTATTACAAGCAAGATGTTAAAAGCGATTATAAGTTTAATAATTTGTGTATATTTCAACTAGTTGATAAATTAATTTCACTCTGAATTACCAACAATGTTAACAATGGTATGCTTATAAACATCAAGAGCTAACAAGAATAGGTAGATTAATTCTATTCTTGATTCTTTGTTCAACATTTAAAGTGGTTTTAAATCAGTCTGGGAAAGATAATTTACTCCCTTTGTTAACATATACATTGAGATATGTGTAATTGAAAATTTACATATTAAATCTTGTTTAATTATTACAAGCAAGGTGTTAAAAGTGAAATGCTGTCTCCAGCCTTGTATTATTAATTATGAGTTTAATAACTATCAAGTGTCATATTCCATCTAGTTGATAAATTAACTTCACACTGAATTACCAACTATGTTGACAATTGTATGCTTATAAACCTCAGACCTAACAAGAATAGGTGGATTCATTCTATTCTTGATCCTTTGTTCAACATTTAGAGTGCTTTCAAATCAGCCTTGGAGAAGGTGATTTACTCCTTTTATTTATTTATACATTTTATTAATAAATCCATTCTAAGCTACTAAGACTTTCCTTTAATATCATACAAATCATAAACATCTTAGTCCAGCTAGAGGTGATCAAGTAACCTATTTGTAAAATTGTTTTTCTGACTTAATTTTTCACATAGCCACAATTAATTTTTCAGATTTTATCATTTAAAAAGTCATAATTGTGCAACTATTAAAATCATTGTCCAATACATATAAAAGCTGGAATCTTTAAAGTTTTTCCTAATAATTTTTTATGCCACTAGCATATTGAGCTTCAATAATAAAAAATTATCATAAATAATATTTTTTTGCCATAAAACCATATTAATTATATGTTTGGTCAAAATAACTTTTTTCAAAAAATAAATAAATAACAGCATACTGTAGCCTTCAAATATATATATATAAATCATTTGTTTAGAGATTAAAATATTAAATAAATGAATTGAATATTAATAATGACTTTCAGAAGAATATTAAATGGTAAGTAAATCATATATACTGTACATGCAGATATTCATAAAAAAGCGAATTAAGAAACAAACAAAACTAATATGTTTGGAATGAAAATAAATATAAGTAAAATTACTTATTTGAAGATGATTAGTAAAAAGAGTAATTAAAAATGATTACAAATCTGGGGAGCAAACCGAAATTTTAAAAAAGTTTTCAAAACATTTGAGATTAAAGCTTTAAAAAAAAATTGGAAAAATATAGAATACAAAAAAAATGCATATGGCTATATTGCCCGAGAGTTCATAAGAAGTTCGAGCTAAGAAATGGGAGCGCCAGAATTGATCATGGACCTCCCAATTCCACGTTGGACGTTCTACCAACTACGCCAAACTGCTTCAGAGTACAGAAGTGCTCAAAAAAATCGCTGATGGAGGGGGGCAGGGTGATTACCTACAAAAAAAAAAAAGGACAAAATTGATAAAAATATTTTTGTAAGAAATTGCGAAAAAAATTTTAAGAGCGAACTTTGACGGAAAAATAGATAATAAAAAAAATAAAACAAATGTTCTTAATTAAAAAAGAAAATAGAGATGAAAATTTGAAAGAAAAAAACCTATTATGATAAAAATGATTGGAAATAAAGAGTTAGAAAACTATAACAAGAATTTGCTTTAAGTCACCCTTTTTTATTCTAAATTGTATATACACAATTACTATTATTGAGATAAAAGCAATAGATATATATTGAAGGGGGGGGGGGCACGACGACACAAGAATTATAAGATAGTGTATAAAATTAGAGAATACAGAATATGATAAAAATAAAAGTTCAATTAAATGATATATATAGAAAAAGAAAAATGTGATTCATAGAAGAAAAAAGATTTGTAAAGAATATGAATATGTAAACAAACCATAACTTTTATATATTGGAATTTCTATAGTAATTGCAATTAAAAAAATTTCAGGTCTCTTATTTTATAAAACTAATTTAAAACAATATAAATAACATTTTTAGTATTTTAATTTTTGCTGAAATATTAATTGTTGCAGCATTTACTTAAGTTTTCTTTTTTTAAAAAATGGCAATTTAGATAGATAGTAATGGATTAAAAAAAAAAAGTCTAACTAAGTTTATCAACATCATATGAATGTTCATAAAATCACTCATATAAAAAAACAAAATTTTGATAAATGATAAGACTTAATCCAAATAAAAATAGATAAAGTAAAGATTGACTAATGCTATTCTGAACTACAAGAATTCAAAATCTTTAGTTTTCTGAGCAATTTTAGATCAGCCAATGTGATGTCACAAAAATATATACACCACAAAGAAATTTGAATAAATAAACATTCAGAGCAAAATGTGTATGAAAAGTTAACCTTAGACAATGGTGAATGCTATTTTGTTGAAACATTGTGAGTAATTCTAAACTAACACACGGTATAACCCAAAAACTATTTTTTATTTATATAACATAATCATGAAAACATTAAGTATAATATTAAGCAGTTTTTAATGCCAGAATACTATTATGTGAGTCTAAAACAAATCAAAAACATATAGTTAAGAATATGACATCTTTAAAACATTCTTTTATTTAAAAAAGTTTAACTTATCCATAACATATACAAATAAATATGTATTTATTTGCAATTCTGTGTAACAGCAAACTAACAACCTCTGAATTTCTGCATTAAAAAATCATAAAAAAGAGCAATAAGTTATAATCCAAATGTTATTATGAAAGGAATTTGATGAATCATAACATGGATAATATAATATGATATTCATAGCACACTTTTTATGAAATTCAAGTTATAAATAAGCTGTATAAATATGTAATTAATTGCAATTTCTTATGGTAGTCAAAATTAAACATTTGCAATTCTCAGCTAAAAACTCATTTTAAAAAAGAAAAATTGAAATAAAAAAAAATGACTCGTTTAATATTTGTGCATATATAACTCTTACTTTGATGTAGAAATATGTCTTCACAATATAGTTGGCTTCATGAAAAAGGTTATATTATTAATAACTAAAATATAGGCTTATTATACACCTATATCAATATATGTAATATCTAGAGTATATGAGCATAGACTTTCACATAACCCACCACTCCATCTCATATTACTGATAACCTGGAACACATATATGTTGAAAAGATAAATAATCACCAATATATGTATTTCATGCTAAACCAGCAATCATCAGTTGGTCCAGATTATCATCTTCACACATATATTCAACAAGTGCTCAGATATATATTAATAATATAGTTATATTATTAAATAAGCCTTCAGTTTTCTAATTATTAATGCTCAACTCTGTATGAAATATAAAATCAAAAAGTTTGCAATTCTATGCTAATTTTCAAAATGTAAATAGAAGATACAATCATTTTTATAATAGACTAAATTTTGAAACAGTATGAAAAAGATTTAATATTGATTATGTATTTTTTGCTATGCAATTATATAAAAATTCAAATAAATATAAGTAGATGATTATTTTTTATATATATTTTAATTATCTTTTTTAAAGACTTATGATATTTATTAATAAATTAAAGAAAATCTTATGGATTTTTCTTTTTACAATATAGAAAAATGATGCAATCTTTAGTGGAGTACTGTATTCAAATTTCTACCACATACCAAATCATTTTTTTTACAGCCAAATAAATATAAGTAATAAATTTGAATTTACTTATTTTACTTTTTATAAAATGTTTTTTTTTTTTTTTTAGAAATAATTACTAATAAAGTTACACTGAAGTTATGCTAATACAAAATATTTAATTCATAAGTATTTTCCATTATTCTAAAATAATTACAGGTTTGTATTTTGAATGACTGTATATTTATGGAAAATTTTCCAAATACAAAACCTATTTTAAACTCAGAATTTCAAAATCACAATAATCTATCTATATTTAAACAAAATGTTTATACTAGATTGGTATCTGACATATGACCTTTCTTTCACATATATAAAATGTCTACAAGTCTAATTTATAAAGAATTATTGCAAGTTTAAAAACTGGCATGTTTTGTTGTTTAACATGTAAAATTTTATTTCAACACTCAAAATGATATATACAACGTATACATATTTTCAACATACTGAATAGCTGATATAAAACAACTAATAAAATCCACAGTTACTTTTTTAAGTTTTTTTTTTTCATTTTGTGATACATTAATATTATGCTGAATTTGTACATGTGTGTGGGCGAAAAATGTTAAAAAAAACCCAATGCCGTCCTGCAGAATGAATAGATCATTCAATATACATATTTTGTGGCATATGCTTTAATCTATTAGCAGTATTGATGTTCTCATGTCTGTGTTGAAGAATAAAATTAAAGTTATTAAAAATTTGCTTTTAGTATTGGTGGATTCTAGTATTTTACTTATAATGATAATTTTTATAAGATTAAGGAAGGGTGGATAATAGGTTATATTATTTCTCTTTTAATTTGTACAGTTTATATTAATTTTGGGGGGGAAAATATTATTAAGAATGATTGTTTATATTCAAAGTTATTTCTTAGATATATGGATGATTGTTTGTTTGTTGACTCTATTTCTACCCTCATTGACTCCCTGGTTTCCTACCTTCGACATTGCTTGCTAACTTCAATTTGCTCCAATATCTTATTGATATCTTTTACTAACCTTCTCACATTCTTCCTAGTCTACCAATTATTTCCTCTAGCAAATTTCTGCAGTCAATTCCCGCAATCTGTCTTTCTGACAGTTCATACTCTTCTGGCTTCCTCAACATGGACAGTTGGCATCTAAAAAAATAAATGCAAGCTTCTGCCTCCTCTTCTGGGCTTTAATATACTCTTGCTGCTCTTCATTCCAAAATGTTTTTATCACTTTCATATTTTTGGGTTTCTGGTTGGATTAACAGTGATTTCAACCAAGTCTGGGTATACTCTCGGAGGTGACTGTATGCTAGTATTACTTTATTATCTTCTATTTTGTGGCTGCAAAAAAACTTTTCAAGCTCTGTCTATGCTCTCCAGTCTCTAAAGTATCTTTACTTTGACTAACTCATTCTCTGTGCTCACAATAATCTCCATCATACTAGTTTCTCCTTTTTCTAATCACTAACTATTTTAACAACAAACATGCTAGGCTTAACTTCCCAGCCCATGAAGTACTATACTGCATGTTATCATTCCCATACATCAAACTATTCTCCCTAAATCTGTCCTATTATATATATATTTTCCAGTTTCTATTTCTCAAAAGACAAAAAAATATCAAGACACTTCAATACGATTACTTTTTTTAATTCAAGTTATTCTCCGCCCCTAACACTTTCTTATTCTTAAAAGCCTCATGCTGGGCACCATTATAAAGGGTTCTACCCCTTTTCTATATTTTTACTAAGTTCACTTTATACCATCTCTCTTCAAATGATCCTAATATGATATTTATAAAGTGGTATTAATGTTAGGAATTAAACCTTAATTTTTGCCAAGATGGACTTATAGCAGCCACAGCCTGGAGACTAACTGTTTTAAAGCTTAATCTCCCAATAATAAAAAGGAACAAAATGATAAATATTATATAAATATGTGAATACTCGGCTTTAGTTTCAATGTACCACTAACTAAAATTTTTCCAAACAATATATTTATGGATGTCAGCATGTTCCAACTTCAAGCGCCAATCTTATGCAGCTATAAGAATTATATTGCCAGGATTTTTATACAAATAATGATAATAAATATGGTATTAGTAATACTAAGCCACTAGCAAGCTCATCAAGGGTGGGTAGTCTTGTAACTAAAAGAGATGTTACTTTGGGGCACTACACATAAAATTGGTCGTGTTACTTTGGGGCAGTACACATAAAATTGTAAAATATGTAAAACATATACACATTTAAATTAAACTGCTAACTATGAGATAATGAAAATAAATAAAGACGAAAGAACAAAAAAAAATGTGTTCAATCCTTTATTGGGAGTATATGCATAAACACATATTTTAAACAAATCAAACTATTATTATTAATTATAACAATCAAACATTCTCTCTGTACATTTTAGACATATGAAATTTTAACAGATGCAGATGTATATATATATTGAAACAGAAACCTTCATGCTAAGCACTTATATTTGGTAACTTAGGCTTTTAATTAAATATCATGATTATTATATCATTACCATTCAAAATGTTGCTAACATGAGCCATCCTTTCACTTTCTTGGGTTTTGTCATTCCAGTTATGTTACTGATATTTTAAAAAATAGAAAGATATTACTTCCTCATTTGTTCATCACTTTATTGGAACACCAAAGATTTGTGACTGAGTCCCTATCTGGCTTTCCCATGTTCCCTTGATCCTTCATAAGGCAAAAGGAACTTGTTGAATACAAGCCACCCTTAATCTTTGTAAATCATTGACAAAACCATTTATTTCATATTCATTTCATTGCTCTATAATGTGTTAGTACCGTTTCAATTCTTAATTCAAATAAAGGCCGCTCTTTGCTTTATAAGTCATGATGAATTGATTCTGTTAAAATCAAATCTTTTATATTTATAGACGATTAAAATAACTTCCTTTGCTAAGTATTTGAAGTCATACCTTTTATATTTACTCATGCCATCCAAGAACTAATTTATGGATGTGTGGAAGATAAATTTCACCTCATTCTTATAAGAAATTGGAAGCGTATTTTCTTTTCCAAATAAAATACCACTTAATGAATAATGTATGTAAGTCATTTGGCATCTACTCCAGACATACCTTTAATCACACATGTCTGTTTTGTCAGAGCATAGATAATAAATATATTTCTTAAATACTTACGTATTAATTATTGGCATATAATTACAACTGTCATCGTTATTGTACATTGTAGTTTTTTTCTTCTAAGACTAGAGATAATTTATGTTAATCATTATGATCATTTGAATAATATTTGCTTGTTATTAAATATTTTATATATAATGTACTTGGTAGTGACTATTTATTATTCATTAATTAGTGTAATCTTAATGTTTACTGTATTTTGGCAATCCCAAACATATATGTATTGACTTATTTAGAAAGATAGATAAATACTCATATCATCCATTATCTTGAAATCGGGGATTAGTCTCAGTAGTAATCATATCTGCTGAGCTAGTTCATGGTGTATATTCTCATATACCATCATTACATGTTGTTCACTAAGTGTTTGATCTAGGGCTCATGGAGTGGGTTCAAATTCAGGTTGGTCCCTGACCTAAATCTAGGGCTTGACTGGGTTTGAAGTACATTTTCATGGGTTCCAGCTCATGTTAAATGGACAACATCTTTTGACCGGTACACTATTTATTTAGTTAATATGAAGTGTTATCTTTTTTTAAAAAATTAATATAAAAAAAATCATCAATTAAATACAGGTATATCTTACTACAATATACAATGAGGTCTGCTATAACAAAGATTTCTAGAGTAAATAACTAGTAGAATCAACACCTTTTTTAAATTAAATTATGATGTATACAATTAAATGCAAAATCATACAATGATAAGCAGAATGGCAGATATTTTTTGCATAAAACATATGTATCCAATTTAGTTTATTTATTAATAATTTTTATTAATCACTTATTAGATTTAGAAATTATTCAACAATGAATAATATTTCTGGGAGTGATATTGTGAAAATTACACTACAGAAATATTATTCATTAGTTTATTTATCTCCTATTTTGAGATTAAAAACAGTCATACCACACTTATTTTGTCTACAAATATTATCGGTAATAATTTCTGTCATAAACCATAAAAATAACATTTAAAAATGGAGTAATGTTGACATCAAAAAAGAATAATTCCAAAATCTAAGACAAATGTTATACACATTTTACTTGTGTATATTGTAATAATTTTAGGCATAGACAATTTGATAACTGACTAACATTGTTGGTGGCCTTGTGGTTAGCATAGCTGCCTTCCAAGCAGCTGACCTGGGTTTGCTTCCCAGTCAACGCTTTGACATGAAAAAAAGTCAAAATATTTTTTTTTTGTAAAATGTTGAAAAAAAAAAACAACTAAAATTTAATTATCAATTTAATTTCTCTTATTTTTTTTTTTAAAACTATCTGCTACATAAGTAAAATTTGAAAACTGATTAATGTTTGGCATCAGAAAAAAGATTTCAAATTAAAAAATGATAAAAATAGTAGAAATCTAAATCATAGTTATCAATTTAATTCTTATAATTTTCATTTTATCTCTAATGATACAAATGTTATACATATTATTTTTTAAAACTATTCTTCTATGTAATTTTAGCTATGTGCTATACAAACAAAATGTGAAAGTTGATTAATATTTGATTTAAAAACAAACTGAAAACAAAATTCTGGAAAAAAAAAAATCTGAAAGTGAAAACCCCATAAAAATGACAGAGATCAAAAATGTAGATATCAATTTAATTATTTTTTTTTTTGTTCTAGAGTAAAAATTTACATATTTTTATTTAAAAGTATTCATTTAAGTGTGTATAGTATAAAAATTTTGGCTATGTGTCACACAATTATAATTTGAATGATGATTAATAATTGACTTTAAAAACAATACAAAATAAAATTTTGGAAAAAAAAGTTTCAAAATTCAAGACCCATAATAATGATGGAGATTTAAAACAAGCTTAAAAATTTAATACTGCTTTATTTTATCCCTAATGGTAAAAATGTTGTGCATACTTTTCTTCAAAAGTGTTCTCATACATGTGTATACTATACTAAGTTTAACTAAGTGCTATAAAACTAGAATTTGAAAGGTGATTAAACTTTAATGTTAAAATAAAAAAAGACAAAGCTAAAGTATTGTAAAATTAGAAAAAAGCAACTATTAATATGGAATTGTTAATCAAACAATACCATTGAGTGGGGGAAATGTTATAATAGAAGTTACTAGCTGAAATAGTACCCATATATAATTCTTTTCTGTGTTTAAGCTTTGAGTAAATCTTTAACTTGCCTAATGCTACAATTCTGTTTGGCATGGAATACTTATGGGTTTAAATCACTTTTTTTAGCTTCTTTATTGCTATTTACACCATGTTCCATCAAAAACTTAAATAAAATACATATTGATTTATTACTTATAAAAAAATCTGAAGGTGTCAGTAGTTCACTGAGCAGTCCATAGAATATCTATGAAAAATAAGATGAAAAGAGCTTAACAAAATTGGAGGTGATGATTGGTTGATTTTTAAAAAAATAAATGTTAAGAAACTCCTATTCTATCCCTTTTAACAATAATGGAGGGGAAATATTTGTAGTGTATTAATTATTTGCAATTATTTTTAAAAAATATTTTCATTGTAATAAATAAAGAAATATTTTTATGTTTACACTTAAGTTTTTTAAAATTTCTTTTATTTTTAAAAATACAAATTAAAAATCTTGAAGTAACAGTAAACCAGAATTAGCAATCATGATACTTGTCAAGAAACAGTAGTTCTGAATTTGTCTGATAACTTAATAAATATAAATGCAATTTGTTTAAATTTAAAAAATGGAATTCATCTGACAAATATTTAGATACTTTTCTTTTTACAATAGCATTATCACAAAAAAAAAAAAAACTCAATAAAAGTAAATGCTTTCATTATATATTTCATATTTTAATATTTATATATATAGATATATTTGGACACTTCTAAGATAATTTTTTTTTTCATTTGTAAACTTAAATTTGTAATCAATCAATCCTAATTCAATGTTTCAAATTATTAAATAAAAGTTCTAAAATTAAGATGTTGAACCATTAACTCAAATTATCATGTGGAGTAGGCTGATAAATGGTGAAATGTGAAGGTTAAATATTGTTATAACATTTGTGAGCTTATTAACATTTAGTTTTACTTCTGCAATTTCTTCTACATTATTAATTTTTAGTAAACCCCAAACATATTACTCTTAGTTATAAGCCCTGAAAAAATAGTGTTAAAAAGTTGATCAATATTGAAGTAAAAAACAAAAAATCATTTTTAAAAGAGAAAATTGTAAAATACTGATTTAAATGTTGAATATAGTATGATTAAAATAATGTTCAACATCATTTTTGAAAAATGACAAATTAAAAAGTAAAGAGGTAACTAAAAATTCCAGCTTGAGCAATTTACTTTATAACTAAATGAAAATGTGAGTTAATCAAACCAAAGTGTGAGATGACAATCATTTGTGAAAATATTAATCATTTTTGAAGACATTTTTTGCTGTTCAGCAATGCACCACATTCAGAAAAATCACTGAGCTCCATAGTTTTACAAGGCATGGGAAATTTCTACTACAAATAGAATCACTGTTGAATTTATCTTGTAAGAAATCAGAAGTAGTGGAATCAATTATCTAAATTTTTATTAGATATGTAAGTTTACATTTCAAATTTATGCTTTCACAAAATGAATTTTAGTCTTTAAAATGTAATTATAGGGTATTTACAGCAATTAATTTTGTATCTATTTTTCTAATTTTATATTTTTGATGGATTTTTTTTTTGTCTTATTTCGAGTGATAACTTTGGTTTTGATAACAAACCTGGAACATATTACCCCAAGATGCATGCATTTCAATGTAAATTATAATAAATCCATTGTATAACATATGACATTGTCAATTTAATTAATTTATTTCAGCAGTCAATACTGTAAATATATATTAAATACTGCCTTCTACTATACTAATAATTATAAATAAAATAAAAAATCATATATTATTACCATACTAGCCAAAACAACAAAAATTTTACTAACATTCTTCCACAACCATCGTTTCATCTATCAACAAACAGATCTTTTCAAGTGAAATTCAACAAGATACATACAACATATACATATACCAAACAAAATAGTCTTCCCATCATTCAATTCAAAAATCAATTTCCTTTAATATAAAATGGGGGGGGGGGAGTATCAGATTGATGGCTTCATACATATATATATATATATATTGGATCTTATAAAATTATACCAAAAAAAAATTTAAAAAAAGTCTAAACAACAATGTTCAAACAATCAAAACTATTATGTAATAAAAAATAATATCAAAATAATTTAATTACTTAATAAGTGTATACATGTATTTTTATCTGTTGATAAAATCAATTACAATTATAAAAAAAACGTTTAGATAAATTATTGCATTATATTTTAATAATAAACAGAAAAATATATTAAAATAGCAGCTACTTATTGAGTGTTGTATTTAAGCATGAGTCTAAGTAAAAAAAAAAAAAAAATTAAATTATATTGTTTAATCATGTAAATGCTTTATTTACCGATTTATCAATAAACTTTTATTTAGCAATTAGAATAAACTATTAAAAGTAAATCAAATTATAACTCTTATTGGTAAATAGAGTGATTTAAAGTTTTAAAGATAAAAAAAAAAATTCACTCCTCCGTACACATACAACTACACATAAATGTAAACATCAACAAAAATTGGGGAGGGAGAATTGATTTGTTTGTTTTGACAATTTGCTTAAATTCTTTTAAATTTTATGAATGAACATTAGATAAGTCAAGTATTTTTTTTAAAATGTTACAATTTTTAAGTAATATCTATCTTTGTATTTTTTTTGTTTAAAAATACAATTCTTTTTTTTTTTTTAATTCTGCCATTTTTTTTTCTTTAGCCTAGTAGAAATAAAATAATTTTCCGAAGACAAAATTTATCTTATTCAAATATTTTGATTTCTTTCTAGATAGTAGTGACATAATAGCAAAGCCTTTATCAATCAAAATATTTGAATAAATGAGATTTGCCACTTATCAAAATATATATATGTGTGTATGTAGTGTTTTAATGGTAGAATGATAGAAAGAAACATATACCTAAGAGCAGTTTGTATTTCTAATTTTAAAATGAAATCTCATTATTTTTTGTCTATAATAAAAACTACAGAGGGATTTTTTTCTCCCAATACAATTTAAATAATAATAGCAAAAATTGTAAGGCATTCAACCATACAATTTTAACCTAATAAAAGTCATATGAGTACATAATATATGTGTAGGTGGTATTCATTGTATCAAACATTTGAAAAGAGTTACATAAATTTTACACAATATATTGAAATTAGTTTAACAAATTATTTAATAAGATTTATGAAATACAATTTTTTAAATAAAATAAATAACTTTCTATGCATTTTAAACTAATCATTAATATTTCACATTCATATATAAATTAAACATATAAAAATATACACACATAAACATAGCCTAAAGATTTACTCCATTAATTAAATATATCTTGATGAATGATAATTTAATATTTACAATTACTAATTTCTATTTGAATATTAAACAAGGTTATTAAAAGTGAGATTTATACTCCATCCTTGTATAATTAGCAATTAATTTAATAATTATCAATACCATGTTTTCATCTGGTTTATATTATTATCAATGTTGGCAAAGGCAAGCTTAAAAAATAGGTAAATCCATTCTATTCTTGATCCTTTAATGGTATTAACATTCATAGTATGAAGAGTTATTTAGTCCATTATTACATTTATATTAAGCTATTCTAATTTAATGTTTGCATATACACATATGTAATTAAAACAGAAGAAACTACTTCTCAGTTATGTAAAGACAATAACCATAAAAGAATAGAATGATACCAATCATCTCTTTTAGCTCTGTTGTGATAAAAGCTTAGTTTTTAAATATAATTGTCTATCACTGATTTATTCAGAGGATCAAAGAGTTAGTGTTAACAACCTGTAAATATTAAATAAAAAATCAGTTTTTAAATATAATAAACAATCATAACTTTAAATATATATAATGAAAATGGAAGTAACTATTTCCCATTGAGTTACAAAAAAGATAAAATTATACAAATTAATCTTTTTTAGCTCTGCTGTGATATAAGCTTAGTATTTTGATGTAGTTTTAAACTATAGAGTGAATTTTGTCTTAATCCTCTGCACATATCAATAGTGAGTTCAGATCATTTAGATTGCACACAAATTAAAATTATAGTCAAAATTTATCCTATAGCTTAAAACTATGTGAAAAATAAGCTTATATCGCATGAGAATTAAAAAAAGGTATACTGGTAGAATTCTATCTTTTTATAATTGTTGATATTACATTACTCAGTATGGTTAGTTATTTCTGTTTCAATTACATATATTTGAAGTTATGATTGTTTATTATATACACATGTATACATAAACATTGAAGATGGTAAAACATGGCATTGTTTATACTGATGAGAAGTTTTCTTTGTCAAATTGCTTAACAAATAAATAATGATTATTTATATATCTGTAGTGGATACATCTGCTATATAAAAAAAATCAACCAATGTCCTCATAATAAAAATTCAATTCAGAATGTTTCAATTAATCAAGTACATTACTTCTTTTTTTTTAACAACATTCAAAAAGTTATAATTTTTTAGACCCAAACCTACAATTATTTGAAACAGAAAAAAAAATCATTCATATTTCAACAGCAAATCTAGATCAATAAATTGATCTGCATTTTCATTCTTAAGCACACCGATGACTACAGAAAGGAGCTTGCTGTTAACTTAAAAAAGATTCTTTAAAATCTTTTTGAGTTCTTAAAGCAACTAAGCGGGTAATTTTCTAATGTCCACACCAGTATACAGATATGATGGGCTGCCCAACAAAACACATTAATTAGAGTGATGAGTTTATCTTTTTCTCAATTTAAGATAAAAAAACATCATGTTTTGTTTTTCAGTGGCCTGATAATTCTTAACTGAAATATGACTTGAAGATAGAATAAATGTGTGTGAAAAAAACTTGTTTTAAAATAGATACTTACAATTTGACAGATAAAACTTTTTCAGAATGCTCCAAGCAGTATTCAATAGCTGAAGGCAAATGTGCTAAAAATCACTTAAATGCAGATTCAGGCTGCCATTTAAAGATAACCATTAACTTAGATATTTAAGCAGCAAATCACTTTCATGTGAAAGAAGATTACATGAATTGAAAAAAATGAATAATGTTAAAGGGGACAATGTTGGACTTTATGATGTTAGAAGAAAAGTTGAAGAGACAATTTAGTTGAAAAAATGGGTCTGTACTATACTATAAAAACACAAATATTGAAATCATAAATGGAATTCATTATACATAAAAAACAACAACATTGTGGAGAATAATGGTGTATTGAAGAGTGTGTAATATTAGTTATTCAATTTAATAGTGGATACCAAATGCATATAATTAAACTTATGATTCCAAAAAATTCTCAAAGTGATGAAAATGTGGAGAATTTTTATATGGATGAACAAAAGGCTTTTGATTAGAACAAATAACATTTTAAAACTGTCGTGGAAGAATTTAATGCTAGAGTGGATAATTTAATTATGGTGAAAAAAACAAGACAACACAGACTTGTGGAATTCACAGAAGAAGAAAAAATACATTATGAAATCTTTCTTTAAAAAATGCTAAAGGAAATTGATACGGAAGCACCCAAAATGAAGGTAGGGTAAAAGTGGATTATATTTTGACTAACAGAAATTATGTACATCTAGATTATAATGTTCTTAATAAATTTCACATGGCAAGTGGTCACTAATGACTAAAATGTAAGATATGTGTTAATGCAAATGTGGAGACATAATTATTTTTTAAAAAAACAGTATTCACAATTGGTCTTCCTAACTTTCAGAAACATTCGATTGCATTTAAATTAGAAATTAATTTTAAAATATTAACAGATTCTGAAGATAGGTCAGACATAATAAAATCAATAGGAAAATAACACATTATTAAAAACTGCAACAAAGATAACTGGTATGAAAAGTTGTTAATTGATCAACAAATTTTTTATGGAAAAAAGATAATTTATAAAGAAAAGAAGATATATGAAAATATATATAAATGATGGGATTAAAAAGAATTGAATATCTAGAATTTTGTAAAATAGTATGGACAAAAATTAATAATGATATAAGAAAATATAACTGTGAATGAACAATGAAAGCTATAGAAAAGAATAAAAGTGATAAACGACATCTTGGTATTGAAGCAGTCAGATCTGAGTTCGATCCTAGCTTCATGACATCTAGCCATAAGCCCACTTCAAACCCTAGTACTAACCTTAAATTTCCGATGCAATGGGATTTATGCATTCAATCCATGCTAATTTCCATAAATAAAAACTATTACATAAATGTGTGTTAAAATTAATTCATTTGAGTTTAAATTAATCAATGCTATTAATAAATTCATGATAAAATTATTCATGAATTTATATATATTACAAATGCATGGATTGTGCATATATATTTATAAATATTTAAATATATATAGTTGTTCAAAAGTTTCATTGTGTCGGGAATGTTTATTTTACTTTTAAATAATTTGTTAAATTTTTAGTGATAAAAAGCTACATTCTTTCGATAAGCTTTCAGATTTTCCCTTTCCAAAACAATAGGTAAAGTTTTATTAATTAGAAAAAAGATAAGTATGTAAAATGTAAGGATTTCCTAATTAAAATCATTTTTCTGATTTTAAGAATTCATTTTCTAATTAGAAAATGAATTCAAGTTAATGAGTTTGAAAGCCTTATCGAAGGAATGTATCTAAAAACAACTAGTAAATTTTGTAACATTGTTAATGAAAGAAGCGCTAGCCTGAAGGCATCAGATACAGTATAAATAGCTCTGAAAGTTTGAAGAAGGAGAAGCCATCTTTGTTGTAGAAAAGTGCCAGTAAACTCTATGCGTTTAAAAATCATAAATTTAAATAGTGTTTCAATCATGGTGAAGGGCTAAAATGTCAGGAATCTGGCTACTGTGCCTGGAGTTCCCTGAAAATCTTCAATGAAGTTGCTAAATTCTTTCTGACCAATCATGCTGCCAAAATCAAATAAAATGCTGTTCAAGTAATCAATCAAATGCGTGCCTATGTTTCCATCAACTCGGACGTGTAAAGTAAGGAACCAGTCCCGGGAGAAATGGTAATATATTTCCATCATGAATCGTAACTTTCTGGCCAGTTCCGAACTTTACTTTACACTCCCTTTAAGAGCTCTTTTCATTTATAAATGTAATACTCTGTGTAAAACGTTTTATTTATGCTATTTTAAATTATATAAATTCTCTCAACCTCTAGTCTTTAACTTTCCTTTCTTACGATGGCGGTTCATTTATTATATTATATATATTTATTGTGAGATTTATTAATGTTGTTATTTTTAATTATATGCCAAGGAATCTTTCTACTCGATGAGCTCCTTTGTCCCATTTGCTTTGTGCAAATAATATAATATTAATTCTGATAGTAATTCTCACCTATTAGAACTAGGTTTATACAGTTCTATTAACCATCGAGTCGAAAGAAATTATTAAATGTTTGTTATTTTTATAATTGGCTAATAATAAATTATTAGCTCCGTTTCTAATCTATGCCCCAGCTATTTTCTCATTTCACCAATATTTATTTACTCTTATATAATGTTAAAATATGTTGTTTTTGCAAAAGGGCCAATAAATGAATCAAATATACTCTAATTCAATTTTCTGTTACTCGCTATTAAGATTCAGGAGGGGCACAATGTTTGGGGCAAAATTAATATGATTTACAAATACTTTAAAATAATTTTAGTTAAAAGCTCGTTTGACTTTAATTAAATTGATCAAGTCATCATGTAGAGCATTCTATAATTGGGTTTTATTATTCAAACAGTGACTATCAAGTCATCATCTTCGAACGTTGCTGATGTAGAGTTATCGTTCGTTTCGCAGGCTTGTCGGTGGTAATATTATTGATATTTTAAATTATCAAGGAAGAAAGTACTTCCTCCCCTGCTTATATTATATTCGGAACACCAAAGGTTCATAGTTATAACTCTGCCTGGATTTCCCCCGTGTTTCATGTCTTCTTAAAGGGCAGTAAGACTTGTCAAATACAAGCCACCATACTACTTAAACCACTGACCAGCAATTATCTTTCCTTTTCATTTATAGCTCATAATTCGTCAGCACCATTACCTCTCTGTTCCAGTAAAGCCCGCTCTGATGCTCGTAATTCGTGATGAAGTGATTACAATTAAAGTCGAACAAATTCTTAGTTATCTCAAATTAAATAGGCTTTCTAATAAAGGTTAAAGTTATGCCCTAAATAAGTATCTTGCTCTTCATGAATGGATTTGCAAATATAAAAATAAATCTCACATTCTTCTGTATAAAATAAGAATCATAATTTCCTTTACAACTGAATATCTTTATCTGCCTTTAGTTTCTTGTTGGGGGCATAGCCATAGAATTCCATAATATTGCGTAATACTCATTGGCATATAATAAGGACCACCACTCTTATTATAATTATAAGCTCTGTTAAAGGTTAGAGGCGATTAAAATAATCTCATTTAAAATTCAAACAAAACTATTACTATTATTATTAAATATTTTATAAGCACACTTGGTTTCTTAAGTCTTTTTATTCATAATTATTTTAATGTTAATGGTCGCTGTCTGTGTTGGCAACCCAAACATATACATATGATTCGATTTAAAATTATCTTTAATTAATTTATTATCCGATATTAGTGTCAGTTCAGGGGTCTCTAATCCTCACCAACCGTTGAGCTAGTTCCTTGGCACATAGCACTGTGCCGTCGATTTAGGTCATCCATTGATCTGAGCTGGTGAGTTGGGTTTGAAATTCAGTTTGGTTCAGCTTAGTTTGGATCCGACTTGCAGTTTGGGTGGTGGACATTTTTCGACCGGTACAGTATTGATAGAAAAACATTTAAAATCTGTTGTGTTTACATGTAATTGTGATAAACACAAATCTGTACAATATAATTAAATATTTTATTAAGAACTTATATACAATAAATTTACATATATCTAATATATCATTTGTTTGATACTATTGGCAAAATATAATGTCTGCTGCTGCCCAAATTTTGAAGGACCTTCCCTTTAAATCCCTTTTAGATGTACCTAACCCTTTCAGATTATTGTGACAGCTTACCTCATGTCAGGGTAGTCTCTAGAAATTTCCGTTTTAACCATGAACATGGATCACTGCTTTCATAATCAAATATGGGGCTACCAGTATAATATCCATTATCTAGATCTATCTTCAAATACTGTCAACTTATAGACAGATCCCATTCTTCAATAGGAACACTTGAATTCTGTCATTGGTTATATTTTATTTATAGATATATTATTTGAAGTGATGAATGCTAAATCTGATCAAAATAAGATTGCAATCTGGACACACCCATTACTTGAAAAAAAAGTTGATTGATAATTTCTTTTCTCAATAAAAAAAAAATGACATCATGAAATGTGTGGAACAATTCTATAAAGAATTATATATCAATAAAAAACAACAAAAAAGTATTCTTTACAATTACTAGATTTAAATTACCATGCATTTTATAAAAAGTGAGGCATGCAATTAAATCTATGAAGAAGACAAAAGCTATAGATAATAATGTAATTATAATTGATATCTTTAAAAAAGGTGAATAAATAGAAAACTTGTTAATAATGTTATATACCAAATGTATAAATAATAAATGTACCAGATAGTTAGAAGAATGCAATGGTAATATTAATATTTAAAAAAGATTACAGATTTTCCTGTCTTTTATTTTATGCAATATTATTATTAAAATGATTACAATTCCACTGTAAGAAACATTGGCTTTTAACCAACAAAAAGAAGAATCTTAAAAAGTTTTATCATAATGGATCACATCCAAATATTAACAGAAGTTATAAGAAGAATAAATAAATATGATTTGTCATTATGATTTGGATTTGTAGACTATAAAAAGGCACTTTCTCAGTCAAGATAGCATTGCATCATCAAGATATAGATTCAGGATAGTGACATATTCTGAATAATAAATGCAACAATAATGATTTGATTACAGTACTAATTTTATAGTAATGTATGCCTAAAAAAATATAACTAGTAAACACTGTGGTTATATACTTTTTAATGTTTCATCCTCAAAACCCAAAAATTCATCTCCAGAACTAAATGAAAAATAACTTGAAGCCTATTCTTCAAAAATTGACTATTTGTATAACAAATCATCCTCTGTACCTTCAAGTAAGTCATTAATTCTACACTTCTTAAATGACTTTACAACTGTCTCATGTTTCACAAAATCCCATGAAGTTTTGACCAGCCATAAATCTTTGAAATGTTAGGCCTCTTCCTTCTCCTGATGGTGTGACTTCAAAATCTGTAGACAGCATTCAATCATACTATTTTCCCTTCATAAATCCTTTAAATAGTTTATTAATACAGACAATGGTTGAAGTTGGTTTGTTAGGCCATATGGAATTACACCCGAGTTTTCAGTTGGTTGATTTTATTTTTCATAGCTTCTGTTCTGTGATTCTGAAACTGATCCCATACTAACAAAGCAAGTTTCTTTAACAATCTACTAGGATGCCTAGACCATATATTGTCTATTCTTAGGATGAACATGCGCATAAACAAACACCTATAGTGCTTTTCTTTGGACAACTTATCTTTATAGAACAGGAAAAAAATTATAAAAACCAATTTATTTGAAATCACTGTTTAACAAAATGACAAAAGGCAATAGAATACTTTTGTGTATATATCTTGTGACCATGCCATTTGCCACAGTCTTATTAAAAAGGTTTTAATATAGTGTAACGGAATAGTGTTACATGGGATTTGAACCCAGGCATGAGGTTAT
>JAQFVV010001907.1:0-42014 GCA_028023455.1 Epiperipatus broadwayi | reverse complement strand
AACAAACTTACCTAGGGTTTCATCTTATTAAATTGTAAATAATATTTTTATAACAATAAAATAAAACAAATAATCAATCAAATATTCAGTAAAATGTTTTTTTAATCAATATTTTTTAATTTTTTAATGGTTCTTACAACTCTGTGTTTATCTACTCTTGAAGATCTATATTTTATAACACATTTTTAGACCAGTCAAGAATGTTGACTTTTTATTCATCTTTTTTTCATCGATACTTTATTAATAGATTATTTTTGAATAAAAATACCTTTTTATAATTCTTCTGAAAAAATTACAAGATGTCATGACATAGAACTAAACATTCGTTTAAATCCAGGTTAGATAAATTTTAGAATTTTTTTGGGATCGCAAACAAATTTAAGATTTTTTTTCTGGGTTTAATATTAATCCAAAGCATTTAACCATCTAATATCAATCACTAAATACGTATTTAACTTTTTAGTAGGTAGAAGCCAATAATTGAATAAACAAAAACTGCATGCATAATGTGACATGGTCTTAGCGTTTGGGGTGGTTTAGCTTTATTTTTGTCAGAGTTATGCATGGTAACATCATTTAACAATATTTAATTTAAATTTGTTATTGAAAAAAATGTTCACTGTTATAGTAGAATTATTGAAATTTACAGCTGAAAATATTGGAATCCAAGTCTATGCACAAAATTTATTAGTGTTTTATAATGTATTTAGAATTTGGATTGACAACTAATAATATTGATATTTAAAAAAATATTGGAAAATCTGTTAAATGCTAAAGTAAGTTTAAGAGTAAGCAGAATATAAAATAAGCCCACTATCATATATATGACAACTAAAAAGTAACAAAAAACATCAATTCAATAGGTATAAAACTTGTTTTCCCATCTCCGACTATAATTTTAAATGATAAATTTTATTTTTAAAAGAATACATCCAAAATTAGAAGCTACTGATTTTATGGATTAAATAAAACATCCAATAGCTTTTTTGCATAGAACTTTATAGGTTCAAGAACTAGAAGTGGCAGAACTGAGCATAATCCATTAACCTTAAGGTGCACAGTCTAACATTCTACCAATTACCAAAATTATAAAGGATATTTTGTGGATTTTGTTGATTTATTAATCATAAAAACTATTTATAAAACATTGGTTATAGGATTTTTTCATTACCTTTCTCTTTAAAGACGTTTTTTTATTATCAATTGAATGTTTTCTAGTCTGATTCTTGGTGGAAAAAGATAATTCTAGTAATTAATAAATTCTGTTAAAGTATTCTTTTTTTAAAAAAAAGGTCTGATTTATAGTAGATGTAGAAAAAATCCTTAATATTTAAGCTGATTTTAAATTATGTGATAATTTATGTAAATAAAAGGATGTTGTTTTTTGTTTTTTATATAAATATTTATTTATTATGCTTACTGTAGCATTCAACATGGGATTGCAAAGTCCCAGGATCAATTTTGATGCTCAAACTTCTTATGAATTCTCAGAGCAACAAATATATTAGCATTTTTAAAATTCTTATTGTAAAATTAAATGTATTATATATATAAAAGACATATTTTATAGGTTCTATCAGTGTTAAAATATTTTAAATATTGATATACTGATGTTTCGACTTGGTAACACAAGTCATCCACTGAGTAATAAAAGGTAGAAAGACGGCTGTAGAGGCGCGACAATCACTGATTTGAAAAAAACATTAAGAAGTTCCACCAATAGCAAAAATGTGGAATTAAGAAGGTTTTTAAAAAAATCTTTCCAAATAGGAGGAAGTTTGCTTCGTATCATCTCGCTTATTGATACAGTCTGACCTTTTAAGTATCTCAATGGTTTCTCTAATTTTGCACTGGTACTAGATTATCACATCTGGATATGATCCTGGTACTAGAAAAATCAATTTTATGACCTGAATCCATGGTATGGGTGAGAGTGCTGATGATGATGAGTGTTGTTTAACTGTATTAGTATGCTCATCTCTCCTAACACTGATGCAATGATTACTCATACCTATGTAAGAAGCCTTACAATTTTTACATGAGATTTGATGAAACTCCATGAGATTCAAGAGGGATTGAATCCTGAGGCTTGGTTATTATATTGCTGATCTTTTGATGAGTAGAAAATGCTGTATTTATATTATAGCGTTTTAATATACATCCAATACTGTCTGTAGTTCCTTTTACATATGGAACACAAATCCTAATAGCTGATTTATCATCTTTTTGTTTATTTTTGTCTATTGGTGGACTTAAAAATAAGGTTTTTTTAAATCAGTGATTGTAGAGCCTTTACAACCGTCTTTCTACTTTTTACTACTCAGTGGATGACTTGTGTTACCAAGTCGAAACATCAGTATATCTATATTTAAAATATTTTAACATGGATGAACCTCAAAATACTGAAGCTTTTATATATACATTTTATGAAAATGTTAGTACATCCTTTTATATATATATATATATTGTAATTAATATATATATTAAAATAATCTTACTCAATAAAAGAGTTTTAGTTGTATTTATATGTTAGGCTGTATCCATACATCATCTAAGTATTGAATGTTTTGAAAAGTTTAATTTATTTAAATGTTCCAAACTACATATAGCTCATTGTGTATCACTTTTAGATTTAATTATCCTTGCACAGCATTTAGAGAATATTCTATCTTTATTTCAGATGTTCTGGCTGACTAGAGTAGTATTAGCACATGGAAATTTAATCTGGTACATAGATTCTTGAATATTGAATTTGTAAGTTAGTGCTCTAACTAGCTGAGCAACCCTGCCAATAACAACAGTCAGTAGACCATTTCCATATCCTTATCTGAAGTTCTTACTGATTTTTCCACTTTTTCCTAGGAGCAAAGTTGATTGTGAGTTCTTATACATTATGTATAGTCACACTAGGTTGACTTATGAGATTGTTTTGCCATTGTCATGTGAACAGTATTGTTAAATTTCTTCTTTGTACCTTTTCTATCCAAAATTTTTGTATTTTCTCAATTGCACTTATATTCATTGGTACATATGGTCTCTTCTAATCATCAATTTGTGCTCTTGCAACCACTTTTTAATGAGGCAACTAGTTCCTCCAAAATACATTCTTCCATATTCTGATGTTTCATGGATGCATTTTTTGCTTTTCAGCATTTAAAGTTTAGGCTTTGTAGATGTTAGAATCCCTAGTAATGTGGTATGACTCTGGAAACTGTGTTCTGATGTCATGCAGTTGGAGATTTTCTTAATTTGTCTGCTATGTTTAATAGGTATAGTTACACTATGATTTTGTTTTGATGGTGTATTTTTTGTCTATTTACGATTTTTTTAATAACAGCTGATAGATAACCATTTTTCATAAGAGTTTGTTCTAAATAGATTTTTTTTCCAACTCATTGGTTTCTGAAAAAACTTCTGTTGCTATGTTTCACACAGTGACAGTATAACTCCATGTTTTTTCTAGGGTTACTGGATGTAGGGTTAAGTAGTTTTCTGTATGTGTAGGTTCTCTGTAAACTGTAGTCTGCAGTTTTTCCATGATTGTGTCTTGTTACAAGAAAATCTAAGAATGCCAGTTTTTGTTTTGATTCTATTACAAATTTTATTGAAAGGGGATATGTTGTTGTGTTTTCAGAAAGCTTATAATGGTGATCTACCATGTAGCTATAGGCAATAAATGTATTCATACAGTGAAGTCAAACTTTAGGAGAATATTGAGTAGTCTTTATGGCTGTGGTTTCAAATTCTTCCATGTAGATATTGCTAATCAGGGGTGACAATGGTAAGCCCATAGCCATTCCTAGATTTTAAGTGGAAAGAATTCTATGTTGTAATGAAAGAAGGTTGTAATTATCCAGAATGTTAATACTTTCATTCTGCTATCAATACTCAGGAAGGAGTTGTTCTGATTTGTAAGCTATTGTCATCATTTAATCTTTACAGTGCTTCTTTATATGGGACATTTGTGAATAAATTTTCCAGTTTACAGCTTACTAGTGTCTTAGTTCTTTCAATTTTCAAGTTCTTGATTAATTCAATGAAGTATTTAGCGTCCTTGAAAAGGACAAGGTCTTGTATGCCAAAGGACTAAGGACTTTGAAAAGAAATCTTGACAAACTTTGGCAAGGCAAATTTCTATCAGTAACAATAGGTCTTAATGAAACACAATCATTATAGATTTTAGTTAGACTATAAAAGATGAGAAATTTTTTCTATAGTGTGATGTTAGTGTACTTTTTCTAAATCACTGAAGTACCTCTGCATGCTTTTTAAGTAATGCTTGTAAATTTGTTTCAGTAAAAGGTATCAGATTTGTTGCCACTTTTTCTGTATTGGCTGTTAGGAATTCTTGTATTTTGTTGTCATAATCAGTTGTATCCCTCTTACAACTATTGTCTTTTCTTTTATGTCAGGGAGAATAATTATAGATGTGTTAACTTCCTTTGAGAGATTTAATCATTTCTCCTCTCATCATAGGATATGTATGACTTCAATTTTGTTGCTTGTCAAGTGTTGTTAGTTTTAGAAATCACCTTGCCCAAATTTATCAAGATTTCTTTTCAAAGTTATTAGTCCTTTTGTATACATGACCCAGTCCTTTGTCAGGGATTCTAGATTGTAGAATTAATCAAGAACATGAAAATTGAAAGAACTGATATACTAGGAAGCTGTGGTGTGGAAAGTATATTTACAAATGTAACATGTGAAGAAGCATTGTCATTGTAAGAAAAAAGATTAAATGAAGTTAATAGCTTACCAACCAAAACAAATATTATTGTTACTATAATGAAACTATTAACATTCTGCATAACAACAACCTACTTTCAATAGAACACAGAATTCATTTAACAAAATCAGGGAATGGCAATGGGTTCACTAATGTTACAATTGATTAACAATAGTTACATGGAAGAACTTAAAACCACAGCAATAAAGAGTACTCCACATCCACTTAAAGTTTTGCTTTGCTATGTTGATAATACATTTGTTGATGGAACCCTACCACAAACTTCCTGGAAACACATCAACACCATATTCCCTTCAATTAAATTTACAATAGAATCAGAACAAGAACAAAAATTGGCATTCTTAGATGTTCTTTGACAAGGCTTCCTCATGGCAAAATCAAAATTACACTTTGCAAAAAACCCGAAACACATACAGGGAAAAATACTTAGCATATACATCCGATCACACTACAAATACAAAACATTAAATTCTATGTAGAACAAACTCTTATGAAAAAATGGTTATTCATCAGCTGTTACTAAGAAAACCTTAAATAGACAACAAAATCAATCATCAAAAGAAAAAAATTATTGGTACTGTAGAATATCCATACCTACTAAAAATAGCAGACAAATTAAGAAAGATTTCCTATCAGTATAACATCAGAACAGCTTTCCAGAGCCCTACCACACTACTAGGTATTCTAACATCTATAAAGTCTAAACTTAACAAGCTGAAAAGAAAAAACTGCATCTATGAAATACCATGTAAATTTGAAACCAGTTGTCCCATTGAAAAGTAATTGCAAAAACACAAACTAATGATTAGAAGAGAGAAAACAGATGTGACTAAGGTAGCAGACCATGTAGGCACCAATGAACATATGTGCAATTAAAAAAATATATAAAAATATTAAATAGAGAAAAAAGGTAGAAAGAAGAAAATTTCAAGAAACTGCTCATATGGCCATGGCAAACAACTTATAACTCAACTGACTATGACTATACATAACTATGAAAATCACATATCAACTTTGCTCTTAGAAAAAAGTGGAAAAATAAGAAGAAACCTCATAGATATGAAATTTTCTACTGGATGTAGCTTTCATGGTGTGGCTTACTTTGTTAAAGTGTTATTTTAAAATTCAATATTCAATAATCTAAGGGTCCAGGTTCGATTCTCATGCCAGTACTGTCAGCAGTCAGGCCAGCAATAAGAGGGGGAGAATAATACCACTTGAAATATTGTTCATATATTAACCTGTGTGCTATTATTAACAGTTGAATATATTTGGAATATTTAAATAAAAATTATTTTTTTCTAAAGACATTCAATACTTATATTAGATGATGGCAATAGTACAATATAAATAAAGTTAAATTTTTCTAAAGTCATGCTTATATTAGATGATGAAATAATCCAGTATATAAATACAATTAAAATTCCATCATCACAAAACATCAGGAAAAAAATAAAGTTTTAGTTGATAAATATTGATCAAAAAACCCATTGTGCTGGATGAATGAAAAGTAGAATTGAATAGTAGAATTGAATTTTTGTAATTACAATTGTTAATTAAAGTAAAAAAATAAAAAGCATTTTTGAAATTATTTAAATTAAAGGATCACAATAAATTTCATAATAAATGTGTGTAAAATGTTAATTAAAGTAAAAAAATAAAAAGCATTTTTGAAATTATTTAAATTAAAGGATCACAGTAAATTTCATAATAAATGTGTGTAAATCTTTGTATGGTTTGGAACAATGACCAAGTGGCCGACTCTGACATCAAAAAGCATGACTCAGGATTCAGCTCTATCACCCTTGGTGCTTCAAAATTTTATGAAGAACAATACATTAGTAAATTTATTTATTGGACCCAGGCTTCCATTTGATGATAACTTTTTATTTAGATACTTACAACTGCAGAATACTTTCAAGTGAAGGAAGATTGCAAGAATTAGAAGAACTGTCTTATATTAAAGGGGACATTATTGGACTTTGTGAAGTTAGAAGAAAAGGTGAAGAGACAATTTATTTAAAAAGTGGACATGCACTCTACTATAAAGGCACAAATATTGGAAATACAAGTGAAATTGGATTAATTATAAATAAAAAGTGGAAGAACAACATTGTGGAGATTGATAGTGTATTGGATAGAGTGGCAAGATTTGTTATACAACTTAATAGCTGATACCAAAAATGCAGATAATTCAGGTTTATGCCCCAACAAGTTCTCATAGTGATAAAGTAGAAGATTTTTATATGGATGTACAAAAGGTTTTTGATCAGAGTAAACAACATTTTAAAATTGTTATGGGAGACTTTAATGCTAGAATTGGTAAACAAATGAAAGTGCTATAGGTAATTTTGGTTATGGTAATAGAAATGAGAGAGGACATAAATTGTATAGTGATTGCAGAAAAAGAAAATAAAAACTTTATATTATGAATTTTTTTTGAGAAAAATCTTAAAAGAAAATGTATATGGAAGCATCCACATGAAGGTACAGCAGGATTGAATTATATTTTGACTAACAGAAAATATATATTTCAAGATTGTAATGTTCTTATTAAATTTAACACAGAAAGTGAACTGGTTTCAAGTATTAGTAGATTTTGAACAATTCAGATTTGAATGAAATTAATAAGAAAATAACTGATACACTTTTAAAAACTGCAACAAAGATATCTAGCAGAAAAAAGCAGCAATTAACCACTAAAATTCCTATTGAGACTAGAGAATTTATTAAGAAAAGAAGGAATATAAAGATATACAAAAATGATGCATTAAAAAGAATTCAATACCTCGAATTTTGTAAAATGGTGCAGAAAAGAAGTGAAAATGATATAAGAAAGTATAACTGTGAACTAGCAAGGAAAGCTGTAGAAAAGAATAAAAGTCTCAAGACTGTAAAACACCATTTAGTATTGGTAAAAAAATTATATCTGCAATAAGAAAAAAAGATGGAATTATTATTAAAAAGAGAGATGACACCATTAAATGAGTAGAATATTTCTATCAAGAATTATATAATAATAAAGAACAAGTACCTTCTTTATCTATTATATTTTTCAAATTTCCCAGAAGTGAGACATGCAATTAAATTTATGAAGAAGGAAAGGCTCCAGGTAATGATGGAATTATAATTGATATATTAAAAAAAGCAGGTGAAGAAATATTTTTTTAACAAAATTATATACCAAATGACTAAATGATAAGGATGTACCAGATGATTGGAAGAATGCAGTATTAATATTAATATTTAAAAAAGATAACAAAGAAGATATTAGAAATTACAGATCTATCAGCCTTTTATCAGTTTTATACAAAAATTTTACCAAGATAATTACAACTTGTCTACAGAGAACATTGGATTTCCACAAAACAAGAGAACAAACTGAATTTAAAAGTAGTTTTAGTATAGTAGATCATACCCAGGTATTGAGAGAAATGAATATGAGTTGCCATTGTGCTTTGGATTTGTAGATTATAAAAAAGCATGTGATTCTACAAACATTTCTTCAGTGATTAAAGCATTGGATCATCAAGGGGTATAGATCCAGGATAATGTTATATTTTAAAGAATATTTATAAAAATGCAACAGTAACAATTAGATTACATAATGGTACTAGGAATGTCAACATTGAGAAGGATGTGAGGCAGGGTCACTCCACCATTTCTCCAAAACTTTTTATAGCAGTGCTGCAAGAAGTATTTTGTGGATTAAAATGGGAAGCTAAAGGAGTAAAAGTAAATGGGCATTATGTCATTGTTTTTGCAAATAATGCTTTAGAACTGCAGGAAATGTTTCAGGAGTTATCAGATGAAAGTAGGAAAGTAGGACTAAAGATAAATGTTAAAAAGGCTAAAGTAATGTTTAATGGATTTTTTCAAAATATGAAAATAAAGATTGATTATGATGAGTTTGAAGAAGTTAACAGTTACAAATACCTTGGTCAGATTATTGATGCATATTGAAACATAATGAATAAAATTAATTAGAGAATTAAATTTGGTGGAGTGCTTTTGATAGAAATAACTTACTACTAAAAGTAAATATACCTATGAATTTAAAAAGGAAGGTTTTTAATAAATGGGTTTTACCAGTTCTTACTTATGGATCTGAGACTTGAACACTTAATAGAATAGCAATACAGAGACTGCAGACCATTCAAAAAATATGGACAGATGCATGTTAGGATTAACAAGCAGAGATTGAAAATGCAATATATGTGTAAGAGAACAAACAGATATTACTGACCTCATTGAAAACATTTAAAAGACTGGAGTTAGGCTGGATATGTTGCTAGAAGAGGTGATAATGGATGGAGAATTGAAATCTTAAAATGGATTCCAGGGGATTGTAAAAGACCCAGAAAGAGACTACATGTGAGATGGATGGATGGATGGATGAAATAAGAAAGTATGCAGTGGTGATGTGGAGAAGAGAAACTAAAGTTCGGAGAAGATGGATTGAATTTGGAGAGATCGTCATCCTGCAGTGGATTGATAATGGTTGTTGATGATGATATAAAATTAAAAAAGATAAGTGAACATTTAGGATCAATTGCGAAAATAATGGAAATAGGAATTTTGTGTCAACGTTGATTCTATTATCATCTGTATTCTTACATATGAATAATATTTTTATACATAAAATTTAATAATACATAAATGAATGACTTAACTATTATTGTCCTTATTTGCTATATTACTGTATTTTTCATTTATTTTATTATTGTATTTTTAATATATATGTTTTTGCTGCACAAAAATAAATTGTATTCACTAAAGGGTTACAAGTAGTTTAAAATTGCACTTAATGTCATTTGCTTCTCAGAAAGTGAAACGGAAAGATTTTGTATTTCTAAGCTTGTTTAACAGACATAAAATAAAGCATCCTACAGGATTTGTGGGTCAAGTAGTGGAACAATAGTGTAGTTCAATGAATTAGCCTTTTCAACAGCTAAAAATAAAAACTTTTTTAAAATTTTTAAACTCGCATTAGATTAGTATAATTATAAATATATAATATATTCGCGTATACATAAAATTAAATCTGTATACAGTATAAAATAATAAAATCAGCTTACAATGCTTCTTTTTATTTACTGAACTTATCAACAATGTGGATTCAGATGCCATCATATTTATTTTATAATTGTTATTACCATTATTTTCTAAATAAACAGAAAATTATATCAATCTCATATTTTTCTCTAAATCTCTCTGAACATTGAACTAAATTTTAGTCACTTTTAACTACTTTATTCATTTAAAAAATAATTGCTTAGGAATTGATAAAAGTCAAACATCAGAAGTTGCGAACTGGGAACAGAATTTTGAACTTCAGTCTTTCATTTGATAACTGCACCAAACTAGGCATAACACTTTATTCTTTGAATTGTCAGTCAATTTTTGTTTTAATTTCCATAAACTATTTCTACAGATTATTTACATATATTTTTAATTTCTGATAATACAATTACTTCTCATATGATTTGTATTAAACTCAACAGTAGTCTGCATTGCCTGGTTTTCCAAAGTAAAAAAAAAAGTCTAATAACCCACCCAAGAAAAGGAAAGAAACTCTTAAAACACTAGTTAATTCTCAATTTAAGATATTGATGATTATTCAAAACTATTAAAAAATGAGCATGCCCATAATGTCTTTAAAAAAATAAGATGTTATTTGTTTATTCGCTTATGTATAAATATATCGCTTGAATCATCAGTTAATAATTAAACATGTTTAAACTGAGTTAAAAGTAATAATAACTAAAAGTAATCAAGAAAATTCAAGTAAACATATTCTTTAAATAAATCAATTCCGAAAAACAAAATGATTTAAAGAAAATTTTGATTATAAAAAAAAAAGCTGGAAGCGCGTGCGGGGGAGGGGGGGTAAAATAATGAAATGAAGAAAGACTAAAAATGGAATAATATATATATATAAAATTAATAAAGCCCTAGAAAATAAAGAAAATATAAAGGTTAGCAAAAAAAAAGAAAGATAAAGCTAGAAATGAAAGATGATTTAAAATATATATAAAAATTAATGGTCAATTACCATACGTATCATTAAATATAATATTTGTATTGTCAAATAGATAATAAAATTTTATATGATTTTTTTACATGCACAAGCAAAAACGTATATAAAAAACTGCTAAGCAAAAAAAAAAAAAAAAAATCTTTTTAAAGGTTGTTTTTCTTCAACATCACCTTTTTATTTCTTATTATCAATGACGTTAGCGTATTAATTATGTTCTGTTTCAGTCGAAGTGCACAGAAAGTTTAATTAAAATGCTAACAAACATCATTTATAAATTAAACATAACTATATTTTAAGTTGATTAAGGTTATTATATATATATATATATTTAACAAATCGGTGATTTATTTGAAATTTTTTGTTAAATTTATTAATAAAAATATTTTTATGTGATTAATTTTTAAGTCGTATATTTTTAATTAATTTTTCATCTCAATTTCTATTTATAGTTAAGGTAAGTAATAAAAGTGTTTTATTAGTAATTTAATGTGTATTACAAATATTTGCATAGTTATATATCTTAAATTCATAAGGCCACGATATACATAAGGAAAGTTCTTTTTATATGCTAAAATAATTTTGTACAAGATCTTAGTATTAAAGGTAAAAATAAATTTAGGACTTATGGTCTTAGGGATATACATTTTCATTCTACATTTTTTTTATTTATAGTTAGTTTACATATAGCTCGCTGGGGGGTTTCAGTGCTTCCTCATTAATTTCTTTTATTTCGTTTTCATAAATTGTAAAATTTGTATCATATTATATTAACTTCTAATAGGCATATAGATATATCATCTGACTATTAATGTAAGTGGTTTCATTTTTCTTTACTTTCTTGTTAACAATATAAATGTCTTTTCTTAATAGCAAGATCAAATGGTTAAGTACTTTGTCTATGAATCAATTATATATAGATTATTTCTCAAGCAATATTATATATATATATATATATATTGCTTGAGAAATAATCTAATGAAAAATTTATTAAATTTCACTTATATATGAATTCCAAATTAATGATATATTAGGTAAATGCATTAATCTCTCCTCAACATTATTCAAACATTATCATTCTATTATAGGATGAAGATCTTTCCAAATTTTAATCCAGATTTTTCTGTGTTTATCTCAATATATTTTAGCATAATTCTAACAAACTTTCATATCTTATGTATTCATCTTACAATAGTCTTTTAATAGTTCTTATAATATCTATGTATTTTGTTTAAAACTTCAAATGGCAATCTAACATTATTTCTTTTAAAAAAATATTCAGTTCAGCTTCACTTGTTTTCTAATTTTTATTATAATATCACTGATATTAAAGGGGATTTGAACCCAGACTTTGAATCTCCCTTCAGTTATCCACTCCACCTTATTCAATCAATACATATGACCACATATATGTGAAAAGATAAATGATCTCCAATATATATATATATTGTGCTGAACCAGCACTTATCAGTTGGTCTAGATCATCACCTCCCACACACACACACACACACACACACACATATATATATATATATATAATCAGTGCTCAGTTTATATAGAGATAGTAATATTCAAACTTTAATGCACAGGTTTCAATCTTCTCCACTCTCCAAAACAGTCATCCAAATCATTGAAAATTTAATGGTAGCATTTACAAAGACCTTGTTTGCCAATTTTGTTGCCATAACCATTATCCCTCATATATAGGAACCTAAAACCATTTAAATACACATAAGAGGGTAGAGAAGAATACATGCTGAATCTGTAATATATATATATATATATATATATATATATATATATATATATATATATATATATATATATATATATATATATTTAGATGGTTCAAGTCTCCATTAATTACATCTAGCTTAAATATATATATATATATTACACTTGTATTTAAAAATATTAATAATGTCAGTGATATATATATATATTTGTTTTCTCACCCAAATATTTTGAACATTTATCATTAATTCCCATATACACAACATTATTTATTATTATATGGTCTGATTATTTACTTATTCAGTGCGGGATTCTGGAATCTATTAAGAAATTACTAGTTAAATCACATATATTTTTAATATTAAGTTATCACATCATAGACGTATGTATCTTAGCCATTTTTCCTTCAAATAAAAGTGTTATGATTTTGTAATTAAATTAATGTTCTGCTGTTTAAGATACATTTAAGAGCTAATAACTATATTATTATTCCCTTTCAATTAAAACATATAACAGTCGTAAGTATTTCCTTCCCATTACTTTATAATTAAAAAAATCTAAATCATAAAATAATTTAGTTTTCAGATAAATTATACAATATAAATTTAATAGTTTGTATTATTTTTTTAAAAAATCAGTAAAGATTTTCATTTACTAAAAATGTATATACAATTATTAACAGAAATTCAATATTGTCTACCACTATACCAGTAATTATAATTAAAATAGAAAATCCTGTAACATTACAATACTAGCTAAAACAACAAAATTTTACCAAAATACTTCCATAACCATGGTTTCATTATTAACAGATAAATCTTTTCAAGAGAAATTCAACAAGACATATACAACATTTATATAACAAAATGATGGAATGATTATTTTGTTATATATATATATATATTATAATTGGAATACAGACATTGATTAATAATTTATATATATATATATATATATATATATATATATATATATATATATATATATATATATATATGTTGTGTGTATCTTGTTGAGTTTCACTTGATAAGATCTATTTGTTAGTAGTTGAAACCATGGATGTGAAAGAATTTTAATAAAAGTTTATTGTTTTGGCTAGTATTTTAATTCTATATGATTTTCTATTTTAATTATTAACAGATATATTATTAAAATATTTTATTGAATAAAAAATGTTTTTCAAAATTCAGGTTATGTTATAAGTAATAAACATTTTTTATTAATTTGCTTTCCAATCATTTTGGTGTACTTATAACATTTCTTTTGGTATATGTTCTTTCTTTTTATTTATAGTTCCAAGGCTATTCTCTCCAGTTCATGATTTTCTTATTGCTTACCCGTTGTAATTTAGTATAAATCCTGAAGATAATAGTTCCATAGTGATATATTTTCTCCAATTCCTAAGTTTGTACAATTTTTATTTGTTATGACATAGAACAGATGATAGATATTTTCTCATCCTCGGAAAGGTTTCATATTCACATTTCAAATAAACAGCTTTACTTTGTAATCTTTTGGTTCATAGCTGTTGGAGAAGTATAATAAAAATTATTGCTTTTCAATTGTGGACTGATACTTTTATGATGTGATAAAATATGATGATTACTTTATAACTTCTACATACTATCTTATTTTAATATAGCAATGCAGAGAGTTGTGCCTAGACAAATAGTGAATTAATTAATTTAGTCTCAATTCTTTATACCCTGTCCTTCTGCTTATGTCATAACTACTCACCTGTACCCACAATTCAATAGCTTTTTTTCAGAACTGCTAAAGATCTTGTTCTTCTTAATGATAAATTTCATGAGGCTTTTTTTGGTTCTGATTTGAATTCAATTACATTATAATCTTCTTTACAGATTTTATTACACTTGTTTTTAAATTTGCATAAATTAATTTTATAACATTTCATTATTTGATTCTTTTTTTTTAAATAACTTTATATTTTGTATAATATAACAACATTAGACTTTAGAAAATTTAAAGACTTTAATTAACTATTTTCATTTATGATTTTAAACAATTTACATTTTTGTCAATTATATATTATTAAATCAAATTATATACTGAATAATAAAACTAAATCTCTTTCTCTAGAATGTAAAATGTCTTTTCAGGAAGACACACACAAATATTCAAGAATAAATTTTTAATTATTGAATATATTAAATAATGTTTTATATCCAGCCATAATCTATTCCATTAGTTATGTATCAACTCACTTTGATTTAACTTAAAAAGTCAAAGTATTCTAAATTATAATTACTATTATAATTACATGTACATAATTGCCAAAATCATTTGTTAACACAAATTTATAAGAACATGTACTATATTTTATACATTAGCTTCATTTACAATATTTTAGCTACTTCAACTTTATGAATGTTAAGTAGGTAAAATGGATTTTAACAATCTTTTTCTTTTTTTGACTAGTAATGTTAGATTTATTTTCTATTATTTTTTATAATTTCTCTTTAATTAATATATTATTGTAGCTATTTATTGTTGCCTTTATATACAATGTAGTACTTATATATGTACATATAAAATAATAAATTACCCATTAAAATATACCATGTATAACAGTTTTAAATTATAATAATAATAAATAATAAACAATAATAATATAGAAATTTAAGCAGAGATACTTTTGATAACACTGTAATCATTATCAACTGAATTTAAATAAGTAAACTAAATGTCACATGATTTTCCAAGAATTAGGTAGATCAATTACATGATTTTCACTTTTTGCTTGCTAAATTCAGTTGATAATGACTGTAGCATATTGAAGTGTTTCTGCTTAAATTTCTGAATTATTAGGGTTTATTATTTACAATTATTAATACATTGTACAGGCTTAAACCTGCATTTATATATGTAATATATGCAGGATTCGAACTCAGACTTTCACATGACCCACTACTCTCAGTGCCATCTCATATTGCTGACCCACATGATCACACACATGTTGAAAAGACAAATAATCACCAATATTCATATTTCATGCTAAACTATCAATCATCAGTTGGTCTAGATTACTATCTCCATACATACATACAATCAGTGCTCAGCTTTATATTAAAATAGTCAATCTTCATACTTTAATGGACAGGCTTCAAACTACTCCAACTCACAACTCTTCAGTCTCCCATTTCATTGAAAATCTGATGATAAAATGTTCAAAGGCCATGTTAGTGTTATGTGTGCATACAAACACACACACACACACACATATATATATATATATATATATATATATATATATATTGTTGCATTTCCTTCAAGTTCTTCATAGATCTCTACCATACCTTCTTTACTCTCTACGATACTAGCTCAATAATCAAAAATTAAGTATAACTACAATAAAGTATAAGATTTTCTATGAGGCTTGAAACTTATGATACATCAAAACATAAGATAGACTTTAGGGATGATTACAGTATAGATGTTTTAACTTTGAAAAATATATAAAATACACTCCACAATCACACTGCTATTATAAAAATTCTCATACTATTATCATATTATAATCATTAGGATTCCCCCAAACAAACAATGACTAACATGATATTACAATTAAATAATATTTCAACTATTCTTCTATAATTTAAGAATCTCAAAATAATAACATTAAAATAAAAATTACGTTAAATTAAAAGAATTAGTGTTATCCTATGGTTATCTTAAAGATCATAATTATTCTATTCTAAAATATAATATAATAATTATATTGATAATTAAATAATTGAATCACAAGAGGGATTTTACCGGGATCCAACCATTTAAATAAAATCACACTATTACAAACATTGATTAACCTCCCATTTGAAAATTAATCTAACTATAATAATAAGACATGAAAACTAACGATTACTATCTACTCATTACCTTCACTTAAATAATTTAATTTACACTCTTAAGATTTATTCTCATACTTATACTAATAATAACCACTATAGAATATTCATTTTTATTGTAATTAAAAGCTTTATTATACAATTATTATCTACAAAGTCTAACTCAAGTAATCACATTTCTTAATTACTTAGCATTCACCCATTGTAATTCGATCCTTCAGAATTACAAACCTTAAAATATATTTGGTCAGTAACTTATACTCTAAAATAATATAATATTTTTAAATTTGTGATATAAAATATATTTCAAAATTAGATTACAAAGTCAGAATATGACTCTTAAAGCATATAATTAATTTTTATTATATGATCTCCATTTTGTAATACTTAAGAGTACTTTTCAAATAAAGCTTCAAGATTCTATGAAATACTACAAACTCCACTTAATATAGTTATAATTTAAAAGCAATTTATAATTAATGTGTCAATTATAAATTCTTAAATATAACTTTTCAGATAAAGCATGTAATCAATATATGCTATGTATAATTCTATGTGGATAATGCACTTTATTGATATGACCTTGTAATGGAAATGACTTTCAAATGCAATAAAATTACTAATACAAAATTAAAATCAAAATATTCATTTATTTCCAACAATAATAATGAACAACAAACAACTATGCACATTATGTTAAATAATTCACTAACAAAATAATCATTTAATTGTTTATAACCTTACAATAAAATTATTTACATTCATCACAAATAGACATAATAATTATTCTATACATTTTAATTTTCACCCCATATTCAGTATATAATTCTTTAAAATAAAAAGTTCATCCTTCTTACCATCATGTATGCATTCATACTGTTATTATACAGTTTTACAATTCATGATTTGTCTGGTAGTTACCTTCTTAGTCATCTTCCTTTATTTACCTTATATTTTGTAATTCCAGATATTTTAATAAAATTATGATATTTAACTTCATATTCAAAATTTGTGTAAAAATATTGCACTATAATCTTATCAACAAAAATTATTGCTGCTATTGTAGTGTTACAGAAAAAAGTAAAAACAATATTTATAATGTATTCACAATGAATAGTGAATTTAAGGATTCTTTTTCATATGATGTAATTAATTTCATACATTCATTCCCCATATCTCACTTATATTTCTGTCTGTCTTTGATCTCAGGTATGATTATTTATATAATAATTTATTCAGATTTTATTCAAATATAAAGTATTTGTTCTATATATGGTCTTATTACTTTTAAGCTAATCTATCAAAACATAGGAAGAAAAACTATAAAATTCTTAAAATATTTAGTCAACTTTCAATGCCTACTGTATTCTTATTTACCCAAAAACTTCATAGATAAGAAACTGATTTTATCAAAAATACTATATCATAATAGGGGATGGATGTTTCCTTTTTTTATGAGATGTCATATTTTGGCAGGCAATTATTTTTCTAACAACCTTACCCCAATTTTATTTTGGCTTATACAGCAAGCATTTAAGGTATATACTACACTCATGTCTTTGGAGAAAATCCTCCCATATCCTTCTAACAAAGATTAATCCCATTCAACTATTTAATCAGTTCTTCAGAGTGATATTTTTTTATCCTATTCTGGCATTTCAACTCATCTTTCCCTACTGTGTTTTTAGCATTTATTATTATACTACCTCTGGACCAATAATATAATCCAATCTTACCATTAAATATTTTTATATCCACATTTGAGATTATGTTACAAAACTCATCAACAATATGATATTTTTTATATAACAAATGAGATCATGATTATTTCTTTTCTACAATAACATTCATTCTTTTTTTAATTTTTATAAATAACATTACATTTTATAATATTTTTATTGTTACTCTCACAGAATCCTATACATTTTTATTTATCACCACTAGTTTATCCCTCTTTGTCAAATATACTTTATGGTAATAAATTTGAAATATCTCTACAATACATTTTAACACACTCAATTTTTTAAAAATATATACTGACTAAAATATTAAGTTAAAATGTTATACCTCACCCCCTAATGTTTTCATGTTATAACTCATGTATACTCTCTTCATATCTTTAAGCATACTCTTCATTCTTTTCTCTTTTTTTTTTAACTAAGAATGAATAATAAAACGGTTAATATCTTTTAACCTTATATACCAGATTGCACATAAAAATTATTTCCATTATTGCTAACTATAACATTTAGCATTTATTTTTCATATCAAACAAAAAATAGTAATAATAAATTTAAAATTAAAATCCTTTTCTCTTTGTTTTTTTTAAAAACCCATTTCTATTCCTAGTTTAATATTATCATGGTAACTCAATAGATGTTCACCATTCCTCACAAGTTTGAATGCTTCTCATATCTTTTTTCTACTAGAAACATGTATATTTAAACAAAACATTTAGTAAATAATGGCACCATTAACTGGACAAAAATTTTGAATTGGATGCCTCTTTTCTTTTTGACTAGTTTAAAGTTGCATACACATAATTATATTCTTGAAAATATATTAATGAAAGACTTTAACAAATCTTCTCAATACATCTTCACATTATTGTTCCCACATTACAAACATTAAAATGTTTAATTAATTCATCAATAAGTTTACGTCAACTTATTTCTTCACTTTCCTCTTACTTATTAATCTCTTAATATTTATATATCTGCAATAAGAAAAAAAGATGGAATTATTACTAAAAAGAGAGATGACATCATGAAATTGGTAGAAGATTTTTATCAAGAATTATATAGTAATAAAGAACAAGTACCTCCTATATCTATTACATCTTCTGAATTGCCCAGAATTTTAAATGAAGAAGTAAGACATGCAATTAAATGTATGAAAAAAGAAAAGGCTCCAGGAAATGATGGAATTATAATTGATATATTAAAAGAAGCAGGTGAAGAAATAGAAACAATTTTAGCAAAGTTATATACCAAATGTCTAAATGATAAAGATGTACCAGAAGATTGGAAGAATGCAGTAATAATATTAATATTTTAAAAAGGTGATAAAGAAGATATTAGAAATTACAGACCTATCAGCCTTTTATCAGTTTTATATAAAAATTTTACCAAGATAATTGCAACTCGTCTACAGAGAACTTTGGATTTCCACCAACCAAAAGAACAAGCTGGATTTAAAAGTGGTTTTAGTACAATATATCATATCCAGGTATTGAGAGAAGTCATAGAAAGGACAAATGAATATGAGTTGTCATTATGTTTTGGATTTGTAGATTATGAAAAGGCATTCAATTCTATACACATTTCTTCAGTGATTAAAGCATTGGATCGTCAAGGTATAGATCCAGGATATTGTCATATTTTAAAGAATATTTATAAAAATGCAACAGCAACAATTAGATTACATAATGATACTGGAAAAATCAACATTGAGGAAGGTGTAAGACAAGGTGACTCCATATCTCCAAAACTTTTTACAGCAGTGCTGCAAGAAGTATTTTGTGGATTAAAATGGGAAACTAAAGGAGTGAAAGTAAATGAAGAGTATTTAAGTCATTTAGATTTCGCAGATGATGTAGTTGTTTTTGCAAATAATGCTTCAGAGCTGCAGGAAATGTTGCAGGAGTTAGCAGATGAAAGTAGAAAAGTAGGACTAAAGATAAATGTTAAAAAGACTAAAGTGATGTTTAATCGATTTGCTCAAAATATGAAAATAAAGATTGATTATGAAGAATTAGAAGAAGTTAACAGTTACAAATACCTTGGTCAGATTATTAATACAGATGGAAACATAATGGAGAAAATTAATCAGAGAATTAAACTTGGTTGGAGTGCTTTTGGTAGAAATAAATTGATACTAAAAGGAAATATGCCTATGTGTTTGAAAAGGATGGTTTTTAACAAATGTGTTTTACCAGTTCTGACTTATGGATCTGAGATTTGGACACTTAATAGAAGAGCAATACAGAGACTTCAGACCACCCAAAGGAGTATGGAGAGATGTATGTTGGGAGTAACAAGAAGAGATCGAAAACGCAATGTATGAGTAAGACAACAAACAGGTGTTACTGACCTTATTGAAAAAATTAAAAGATTGAAATGGAGTTGGGCTGGACATATTGTTAGAAGAGATGATAATAGATGGACAATTGAAATTTTAAACTGGATTCCAAGAGATAGTAAAAGACTCAGAAAGAGACCATATGTGAGATCGATGGATGAAATAAGAAAATGTGCAGGGGTGTTGTGGAGAAGAGAAGCTAAAGATCGGAGAAGATGGATTAAATTTGGAGAGACATTCATCCTGCAGTGGATTGATAATGGTTGATGATGATGATGATAATGACTATTATGTATCATCTTACCCCTTTTAATGTTCCTTTCTTATAATAATATAATAAATAATATTTTACTTTCTATTAAAACATGGGAAATATTAATTTATCTTTTATCTGTCCTCTTTTTTACTCATTATTAAATGTATGCTAAACATTTTCTTCTTCTAAATTTTTCAAGCTATTTATCACATGTCAATTATTCAATTCAAACAGAATATTAATTTTCATTACACTTATCACTCTCATCTAAGTAATTACTTTTAAAGTTTGATAACATACTTTTACAAGTTTTAAAAATTTATTTCTAGGGATTTTAGACTTCTTTCTCATTTTTAATATATGACTAATAAAGTTATTTAATTTTACATAAATAAACAAATGTTTTCTTATGTGAATGCAGATATATCTTTCTTTAAGGAAATAGAGTTGTTTCTTCTTTCTCATGATTATCCCAAATAAGAATAATATCTTTAGCTTTTCTTTTAAACTTCTTTTAGATATCATTTTAGTTATAAGTAACCAATCAGGGCTGCAATTAGGTCATAATACAGAAGCTGGTTTAAACTCACCCCATGATGTTGACATTTAATATAATATATTTTATATCCTTAAACAGCCATTAAATATTATTTTTGCCATTTAAAACATTAAATACTTTTAAATTTTTTATAATTTTACTGAGAAAAAGTATTGAAACAGCTCTCTGCTTTATTTTTTTCATAAATCTCTGTCTTGATTGTCTGCTTCTCTTTCTCTTAAAAACCTGAGATAAAGTGACATCAGAAAACTACTTGCTTTAATATCATTGGTCAATGTCCCAAATCAACCATTACAACTTTTAAATAAATATTTTACTATCGCTATTTAAAATAATTAAAATCAATAAATATTTTACAAATGAAATTAATTTAAATCATTTCTTTAAGACTAAAGTAGTAAATGTAATTATATTTTTAATATATGATATTATTAATTGAATTTAAATATAAAGTTTAATAATAAATATTTATACTTAAAATATTTTATTATTATGATAATTTTAACTCCAATTGTTCCTTTTTTTATTTATTACAATTCTATATATTTAGCTTTTAAAGAAATATTGTAAGAAAATAATTTAAAGCCAAATTTATAAATAACAATGTTTATTTGAATTGACAACTATTGTATTGAAATTATATAGTGGATTATAATATAAATGATTATAAATAAAGATGGTTACTAAATCTCTACAGAATTCTATCTTTACTCTTTATGCACTAAGTCAGCATTACTACTATCTCAATTATAAATTACAAATTTTGGAGCTATAATATACATTTCATATTCTATCCCTACCACAGATAAACAATCAAAAGGTTACAATATATATATATATATATATTGTTTAAAAAGACTATATTTTGTATCTAATTCCATTTGTTCCAGGATACCATATCATTTATTCTCAATCAATATTTGAAGACTCAAAATTGCTTCACTGTTACCTTCCTTTTTGTAAATTCAAACTGATTATCTAATAATTTTCTTAAATTCTATTTTCAGTTTTCTCATAAATAATCCTAGTTAAAATGATTGAAGTATGTCAACCCAAGCTTAAAGTTTTGCACTTTTAACATTGTTTGGCTCAATTTTTAAAGAATTACTACCACTATACTATTCTCAAAATCTGATCACACTTCTCCCATCGTATATATCTCATTCATTAATCCAAAAATTATATTTTTGTCTCATCTCACAAACTGTTTAATATCTCAGTTGGAATGCCATCTATTCTTGTTGCTTTTCTCAACAATTAATTCTTCACATGTTTTCAAATTTACTTTTTAAAATTGATGGTATTAATTCATAATAATCCACTCAAAATTTTTTTCAATCATTAAATTACTCATTTTTTTTCCACCATATAAATTCTTCTGGATATTTATGCTATCATTTTTTTAATTTCATCTTAGCAAAAATTGTATATATTTTTTTCAATTGTACTCATGTCTTTTTTCTAAGATAAACTATCTTCTAATATCATTATATGTACTTTCTATGTTTTATCTTTTTATACTTTCACTTACCTTTCTACAAAAATCCTTTAATTATTTTTTTTTGCATTTCTAGCTTCTCTGTTAATGCGATTACTAAATCTTTTATATTCCTCTTCTTTTTATACCATTGCACACTGTTTTCATTTCTCCATCATAATCAACATTTCTTCTATTATTTATCAGGTTCTCAGATGCTTAAATCATTATTTTCTTCTTATTTCAAATATTTTATTTATGCTAGTATTATCTGGTTTCTTATAATAAAAGCTTGTAAAATTTAACTGAAGTTTATTACTGATTTTATTATAATTAGATGCTATCTTTTCTTACTCATATGTGTATATCTATGTTTTTTAACGATTCATGTGGTAATTCGATATCATAATCAAAGTATAATCAGAATTTACATTTGTTTCTGGGTAACCTTGGCACAACCTAATATAACTGCAAAAAATATTTTTGAATTAAAATATAATCTAGTCGCTAATATTCATTATCTTCTGACGTTTGTCATTTATATATTTTTTGTATGATTTCTCAGAAAATATGTGTTGCAATAGATAAAGTAGTTAGAAGTACTGAAAAACCTGTCAGCTATATATAAACAAACCATTAATAAACAAAAGTATAGAATGAAACAATAATTTAGATTTAGTAATTCGATTATTATTTATCAACTTCATTTTCTATTTTTTTTAAGTTTGTGATATAATTTTATTTTGCAATTTATTTTGAAGATGTTTAAATAGGTTTGCGCAAACATTCACTAATTATTGTGATTACATTTTATTCTTAAAGAAAAGACAATATAGAAGTTAGTCTTTTAATTTATAATTTATGATTATTTACAATATAAATAGAAAAAAGTAATAGGAGATTTATAGATAAAGATAGATTTTCAGTTTATATATGACTATTTCGTCATTCTGAAAGATAGGTTAAAGATTAATTTCTATTTTTTTTGTATAAAAAATTGACACGTTTTTTTATAGGGGAGGAATGAATATAAGTATGAATGATTTTTTTTTCCATTATTCTATGAACATATATCTAATAATTTTATTGTTAATCTTATAATTTTAAGAAATTTTTGTTTTATAAAATCGAATCAATAATTATTTAATTTTTTGTTTCTATATATTTATTTTAGAAAATTACAAACGGATTTAAAAATTGTTAAAGGTCCCGTTCAACCACAATCAGCAAAAGCTCGATTTCGACAAATCGTCCAAAACACTTGTCGAGTTTGTTTCAAATCACGAGTATCAGAAGGCATTTGTAGACCTTGTTATGATTGTAAAAGAAAAGTATGCCAACGATGTGGTTCATTTAGTCAGCCAATATGGGATCCTGTTAGAAATAAGGTAAGAAATGCCTTCATTAATATATAAAAAAATAGATTACTATTATTATATTAATGTAGAAAAAAAACAACAACTTATGTTTGATTGTACAACACATTTCAATGAAATATCAGGATCAAAACTATATGTAAAAGTATTATAAAATAGAAATTCATATAATATTACATACTTACATACAATGCAAACCAAAAAAAAAAAAAACCAAAGTTTTTCTCATGTAGACAACCCTTTGATCTTAAAGGAAGTTGTTTTTTGAAGTGAATGATGGGAAGGCTATTTTGTTTTGTATATACATGTAAGTTTAATTGAATTTTGCTTGAAAACGTCTGTTTGTTATTCGATGAAATCAGGTTGTGGAAGAATTTTAGAAAAATTTTCTTTTTGTGGCTAATATTGTATGCAATGGTATATGAATTTCTGTTTTATTTATAAACTAGTAGTATAGTATTTGATAGTAATTAATTTTTTATAAAAGTATCATAAACAAAGCAAAACTCTCCATACAGTAGATAGGTATATAGGAAGATAGGTAGATAGGTAGGGAGGGAGGGAAGGAGGTAGGAAGTGAAGGGTGGATAGGTAGGTAGATAGATAGATGGATGGGTTGGTAGATAGGTGGGTGGGTGATTAGATAGGTGGGTTGGTAGATAGGTGGGTGGGTAAATGGGTGGGTGGGTTTGTAGGTAGGTAGATCTTTGGGTGGGTGGGTAGATAGGTAGTATGTGGGTGGATAGGTGGTAGGTAGATAGATAAGTGGATGGGTAAGGAGGTCGATAAGTAGGGAGGGAAGGAGTCAGGCAGGGAGGTAGATAGATAGATAGATAGATAGATAGATAGATAGATAGATAGATAGATAGATAGATAGATAGATAGATAGATAGATAGATAGATAGATAGATAGATAGATAGATAGATAGATAGATAGATAGATAGATAGATAGATAGATAGATAGATAGATAGATGGATGGATGGATGGATGTAAATACACCTACATGTGGTGACCAAAAGTAGTTATAAATTCCTGTATACTTTTATTTTTTATTAGTACTATTTTTATTTTATAATTATTACTACAGAAATATTATTCATTAGGTGGATTATCTCTATTCTGAAATATGACTAATAAAAAATTATTAACATAGTCAATTGTAAATTTCAAACTCCATTGACACTATGTCTTACTTAGATAATAAAGTTAATAATACTTAAGATTACATTGATTTACAAATGTAAATGTGTGTGTATGTATATAAGAGCATGATATTGCAATAAAGCACATGTGCCTGCATCTCTTGATCGGATTTGAATCTGGGCTGAAAAAAATTGTTTTAATCGACTTGGAATCTATTTTATGACATCTCATATTCAATTTAATTATCCATACAATATTACTCAGTAATGGATATTTAGTTTTATATAGGAGAGAAAATTTAGATAGAAAAACATTCAAATTCTCATTACTCATCAGTTTCAAAATCTGGTGATTACTATCTTTTATTTCCTTATTCATCTGGGATGGACTACTATTGGAAGGCTTTTAATTTAAAGTGATCTCTTTAAAGGGTACTTAATTTTTCATCATATATCAGATATATATATATATATATGCATATAATATTATCTCATATAGTCTTTATATAAAAATGATGACACTGGGAAATGATTTATGAAATCTGAATAAAATATAGCCCAATCATCAGCTGCCATTTTATAACAGTATAATGATTAAAATATGAGATGAAAATATAAAAACTTTAATATGTCTCAGAATTGAGACATCATTCATAATAATATAAATCTAACCTAAATGTGGAATGCCATTTTCTAACAGCTCTAAAGTTGATGTGGTGTTTTGTAACAATCACTAACTGTAGCCAGCATTGGGTAGCTATTTTGTAACAATAATAAAGGATCTTCTACCCCACTATTTTTCTACATTAGTTTGGCAACATTACCATCTATTACTGGCATACATATATAGCTCACAATACATATTTTTTATTTAAAAATAAATTATCAGATTTATTATTAAAAGAAATAAAATCAAATAAATAAGAATAGTTCAAAAGTAATAATTACTTAAGGAATGATTTTAAAACATAGTTTTAAAAACAAACAAAAAAAAGATTGTGTATATTTTTCTAGTAAAACAGAAAATTATTGAAATCTGGTGGTGGTGGGGGGGGTCTAAAGTTAGAATAAAATGGTTTTAAAAAAAAAAAACTCTCCTTTTTAATAAATTAAAATAATAAAATGTATAAAAAAGTAAGCAAGTGTGAAAACAGAATAAAAATTAGTTTGTAAAAGAAAACTTAAAAATTCAATTAGTTTAAAAGATGGCTGATTGAATTAATTAAAAAGAAAAATGGGTTAACTATCCCATAAACAAGATAGGAGATTAAAGCAAATGTAAAAATAATTAATTAAAAGACAGATTTCAAGTTATGATCAAAATTAAAATATGATAAAAAAATAAATAATGGTAGAGAAAAAAGTATAAAAGTTACATCTTGGTTATTGTTTTTCAGTTAAGTCTGCAATCAGTAAATCAGTCTGGTCTGAATTTTGTGATTTGATTAGTTCAGGCCCTCATTTTGTGATTGGACTAGTCCAGTCTTCATGCCATTATTGTTTCATTTTGTTTTATTATTATTCAATTTGGACAGAATGCTGACACAGAGTTTATCATTGAGAATCCAAACAACCAGATATCCAAATATTCAGAAACCATTAGCACAATAGTAATCCAATCAATTATTTCTAACTTCAACATCGATGCAAAAGCCACAGATCTAACAATATGCATTGCTAGGCAACTTTATAAATAGTCAACTTGGCTTCAGGCCTCAAAGTTCTCCACAAATCAACTGTCCCTGCCTGAAACTAATACTGAAATCATAAAATAGATGCTACCACTATTTTCTCTCCCATTGTTAAGACAAAGAAATAGAAAACCACCATCGATGGAGACCAAAAAGCCAACTGCCTTGGAAACAATCATGAAAACCTAGATAAAGATAGTTTTAAATAACAGTCTATGGACACTTTATATTTATTGTCAATGAACTTTAATTAACTAAAAACTATTATAATTTTAACCTGAAAGTAATCAATTATATTTTTATGTAAATGTTATATTGTGTTATGTTATATTATATTAGATATGTGTATGCATGAATAAATATTAATGTTTGCTTAAATAATATTTGGTCTATTCTCTCTCTCTCTCTCTCTCTCTCTCTCTCTCTCTCTCTCTCTCTCTCTCTCTCTCTCTCTCTCTCTCTCTCTCTCTCTCTCTCTCTCTCTCTCTTGTCACTGCATTATTATCCATTTAAGAGTATAATTATTTTTGTGTTAAGTTAAATGTGCCAGATCCTGGTTTAGAGTATGAGCTAGCCATGGGATATTTCAATGTGCTGCATTGTCTGCTTGTCATCTGAAGCATGCTCATTATAATGTATGGTTGGCTGGTCTCTGAGGTTGATCCTCAAAACAAATAAAATTCTTTAGATGGTAGAGGTTTGAATTTAGTAGTTGAGGTGGGTCATGGTCTAGAAATGTAATCATGTTATGCTTTGCATAGCTCAATCTGACTGTGGGTATCATTGATGGTTCTGCTATCAAGAGTATTATCTCCTCATTTTGAAGGGCCATTCCATTGATTTAAACCTGGTTAAACAAGCTATATTAGGGGAACCTGGTTCAATATATATAAGGAATTAAAATGGTAATAATATAATAAATTTCAAAAATATTTTCACTTATTTTCTTAACCTCCTTCAACCAAAAACCATTTAAATGCATATACACCACTATTAATATCACTTTAATAATAACAATTAATAAAGTAATAAATGTACAAGTATAAAAGTTTGTAATGATTTGTAAGTTGCATAATTTTTGAAAAATATTAAATGTTAATTTTCTTCAGTGTTTATGTTTGGTTTATATTTTTCCACTAAAAATTTTACATGTCCTCATTGCTTTTGAGTAAAGATTAATATATTGTACCGGTCAGAATTGTATGTTTGTCTAACAAAAGCTAGCATTTAGGCAAAAGTACCTCAAATCCAATCATGTGCAAGATACATAAGTCAGGAACAATCATCAACTCTGCCCTATTGCCTATTTTCCAGATCTATAACATTATGAACAACATTTCTGATGATAACAAATGAAATTTTATTCATTCCTGTCCTGGAGCAACAACAGAGAAACAAGAAATTTACAGGGAATTAGAATACTACTAGGTTTTGAATCCCAACCCCCAACAGAATGAAATAGCTTAAGGTTTTAATTAGATTTTTCATAAAATTCATTAATAAATCTAGAAATTGGCTTAAGATCAATGAAAATCAGCTATATATACTGCAATCCAATTAACGATGTGTATGCATAAATGAAGAGGCAAAGCAGAATTAAATAATAATTATATAGTTAATGATTTATTAATGTTAATTAGAAAAATGAATAAACAAATATTTAATTTATCAAACAGTTGCAAATCTATTTATATTATAACACTAAGAGACTTTATGGGTTTCACTTGATTATTAATGCTGATTTGCGTATTGAAAAATTACAGAATAATAGAATATAAGTTACTGATTAAATAATACGCAAATCTGCAATTGGATATTATGATTAAAAAAAAAATGTACAGATATTCAAAAGATGCCGGTTAATATGCTAACAGTAGATACCAATTTTACCATATTATAACTTGGATGCTATGATTATTTTTATGAAAAATAAATGACCTTAAAAATAGATAAATGGGATATAAGTTACATCAATTTATTATGGTTCATTTGAACCGCACATGAAAATATTTTATAATTTACATTATTTAATTAAATAGTCATTGGACTTTGAAAATGTTTAGACAGAAAAGTTATTTATATTTTATTCTATTCTTTTCTGACTGGAGAGGATTTATTTAGCATTATTTGTTAGCGCAGTCGAGGGCAGGTAGCTTAAATAAGCTTTAAAATGACATTCACTAACTTATAATAATAAATAAAAATATGAGATGGATTTAGAGCTCATGGCATTACATCTTACAGATTTAAAATTGGCAAATATAAGAATATTAAAGAAGAATCATGGTGCTGACTAAAATAATAATGCTAGAAAAGATTGAGTCCATTTTAGGATGAATGCTTCATCAACTATATAAAAATCTGAATGTGCCTGTACACGTGACAGGTCAGCATTTGAAGAGGGGATGGTGTTGGGATGTCACGGTCTGTTTTCCAGTTTTAACCTGTGCAGAGCCTAAACAACGACCTGACAATATCCTGGAGTCAGTGCTGCTAAACCCCATTCAAGGATATGCCGATAAGTAAAAGAATCCCGTTTCTCCGGGTTTTAAGTTTGATAAAGCAAAGCAAGGAAATTTCATAACGTTTTGGAAGCCAAGCAATGCTAATACTAAAAAAATAAATCAGATTCTTAATGACGCTGATATGTGGATTAAGGCCTCATAATTTAATAGAATCTAGCATAATGATATGAAATAATTTGATACACCGCAAAAGGCATGCAAATGACCTTTAATAGTAGTTAGGATGTCATAACATAAAAGGGAATATTGTTCCTTTCATTAAACAAATATTAATACGCTAACTAGTAATTAATTCCATAAATAATTACGATAATAGCTGGTGTGATGGGAAAATGATTGACCATATAATAAAAAAAACAGCAAAGGTAGGTCATTAAGTTTACTTTAAAATATAATTTGAAAATAAAATCAATAGCATAAACATGGTAATAAAGTGACATATTAATGGTAGCAGCAAATAATCTGCCACTAAGCAAATAGAATAACTTAAAATATTATTCAATTTAGTGAACTTTTAGTTAGGTAAGAAAGCTTACATTTACGATTTAACATCCCATAATATTGAGGATATCTAATATAAGAAAATTTAGGATCAGTTTGCTCGACTGAACTATTAGCATATTAAATTAAATCATACAAAATTTATACTGTTAAAAATAAAAGTTTGCAGTATTTAAAAATATTAAAATAAAAATTGTGAAACCATTAAAGAAATACATTTAAAAAAATAAAGTTATAGATTCGTGCATTAGATTTTTATAACAGAATGGTTACCATTAGCATTACAATGTCATGTTAAATAGAAGGAGAATTACATTATAATTGATTTAAGTTTTAAATTGAATGTTTTGAAAGAGTTCATACTAGTGGCATGATTAGGATTTACCTTTCATTTCTTGATGTCTTGACATCCGTATGGATTGATAAGTGTAACATTATAAACTGAGGAAAACACAGTTAGCAAGGCAAAGTTTTGAAAAATAATGGCTGGCATCTTGAGATAGTTATTACAGCATTTAAATTAGGAAGTCCATAAGTGGAGATGGTAGGTTAGCATAGCAGTATGGAAATGATTTTTTGGGAGAAGAAAAGGGAAGCAAATTCAGTCCCTCTACTCCGTATTCATATTTCAAAATTTAAATTGACGTGGGTCCATTCTGCAACACTTGGTAAAATGGTACACTAAGAGACTTAGCCTAAAATTTTGGCTCTATTTATATTAGTAAGACCTTCTTGAATATTCTCTGTTTCCAATTGATAAGGCCTGGATGTCCATTATGTGGTCTGAATGCACCTATTGTTTATTTTCAATGATAATGCAACAAGTTCTAGAGAGTATTGTTTTAATCTAGTTCGAGAATGGAAATAGATTTAAAAGATATAATTTTCATTAACATTTTGTTTGCTAAGGGATTTTAATTTATTAATTACTCTTTTTAAATTAAATCTAGAAGATTCTTTTATACTTTTCCGAGTTATTTTAATTACTCTCTAGAACTTTCTTTGGTATTGCATCATAAAATAAAATATGCAACCACAAAATATACATAATATTTAATAACGAAAAATATATTTTTATCAATAATATATTTTTGCAATCTTGAACACACATACATGATTATTTAAAGGGAATGGAAATTTAAATATTTCTGACTTAAAATTATTAAATATTTTTTTATAATAAAACGTTTAACTTATGAACATAAAAAAGGAGGGTTTTAAAATACTTGTATGTGTGTCCTTTCACCCTCTAGTAATTTAACACATATATAGCTGGGTTTAAACCTCTGATTCAAGGTTTTGAATCACCAGACAGTGAAGCAAAAATATGTGTAATATATTTTCCACTTCATTATGTCTGATTTAAGTTTGCTTTATCCAGCTTTTTCATTTTCAGATAAAAATAATTGATGTTTTTTTTAATATATATATTATTAATGAAAATAATAATTATTATATGTTATGAGCATCTAAAATAAACTATTTAAAATGGGATGTGCAAGTAACATATTTTAAAAACAGTTTAATCACAATTAATAAATTTTATAAAATATCATTTTGCAATCAGATATATGCAAATGAATGCATAAAGAAATAAAAAAGTGAAAAGAAATATACTTTTTCCAGAAGAATTAGTAAATTATAGTCAAAAATGTTTAAGGACAGTAATTCTTTTAGAAAAATAATAGCATCTACAAGGCCCATATATAGCTTTCTTGGAAACTATTTTCAAAAAAATTTCACATGTACTAAGTAACTCTTAGTATATAGAATAGATTTTAAGGTAGGAAAAAATTAGTGCACATAAAATGTTCATGTATATCAAATAGCAAACTCTCTTTACAGTAGTGCCACCAAGTGCAAGACTTAGTAATCAGTAGGTGCAAGAAAATTTGTGTAAGAATATGAAATTACGATCAAGTGATATATAAAATGTCAATAATATTGTTATGTGTACATGACCAAACTGTTCTTTTTTTTCAGTGAAAATTATGTTATATATCTTCTTCAAATTTGTGAAGATATTAATCTTTAAAATATTGTTAATTAATTTACGTTTTTTAAATATTTTTAACTTTTATAAATATATTCATACAATTTAAATATATTTATAAAAGTTTAAAATATTTTTTTCTAAAATGAAATAGCATTATTAAAATGTACTCTTAAATAATATCTAATGATCTCTAAATCAGTTTCTGTTGAATGTCATCGGTAATAATTAAGTAGAGTTCATTTAAAACAGCACAACAACTTATAGATAAAATGAGAATTCCACTTATAGCTTGTAAATTATCTCTTTATTTAAATGTCTGTTACTTATAATTGAATTGTAATAAAAACAGTAAAAATTGAAGACATTGCTGATTAATTGTGACAAGTTTAGAATCCAGTAAAAGAAAAAAGAAAAAGATTTATAAGCTCAAGGGTTATAATTTTTTTTATTATCAAAAATAATCAAATTATATTTAACACCTGAAATAAATTTTAACACATGGTAATTGATTTTAATCATTTTAACAAAAAAGAACAATGCGTTAATGGTTTATTGACTTGTGTGAAGAAGAAGTTATTAAAATTAGAAGAGTCTAAAATAACATTTTTTTCATTTTTTTAATGTTAACAAAAATCTTTTTTGCCATACTTCCAGCATGGATATATATGAAATCGAAAGTGCTATTGATTTATGGGGCAAAAAAATTCAAAGCTTCATGATCTGTAAATATTTTATTGGACTTTCAGCTTATTTATAATTTTGTAAATCTTTCAACAGTTAAATTAAATATTCTCTATACAATCACATATTACTTTCAGCAGGATTTTTAAATGTATAGGTATTGTTTCATAAGTTGTGGAGAAGTTAATAAATACTTTAACCATTATCTACAAATATAGCTATTCCATATGTGTCTTTATTTATTTTAGTCTGCTTTAAAATATATTTTTTAAGTTCTACATGAAAAAACTTTTTTTCAATTTTAATATTTGTTTATCTTTTTTTTTTTTACTTTTTTGATGCATATTAATTTTTCTTTTACTATTTTGTATATTATGAACAACTCATTTGAACAAGCAGAATTATTTTGCAATATTTCTATAGAATATCCTATATCAAGGTTGTTCAAATTGTGATACATGGGCTGCATCCAATAGGATCTTGTGTGACCACCTATAGATTTATTTTTAAGCTTGAAAAAAATTAATAATTTAAATCAAATGTGTATTTAATATTTTAATTCTATTACTAATCAGTAATCTTGATGTTGATAATTTTATTTTGTGTTTTTATATCATTATATAACCTGGGTCTTGTTTTATGCATATTTTTAATGCAATTCATGTTTCTTCTTAATATCTTTTTATGCAGGTTTTCTTTTATGTGATAAAGAAGTTCATATTTCACTATATTTATTAGATATCAAGAAATTCAAATTATTAATATTTTATTTTGACTTGAAATATTTTTTTCAAAAGTATAATGTTATATTAGAAGCTAACGTGAATATAGCCTGAAGCCATTTAGAATTTTGGCTTTTACATAAATAACATACTTATACTTATGAGTAAATAATAATAATAATAAAAGATTTATACTTATGAATATAAAAATATCACAATAAATATTTAAAATTTTTAAACTTTTAAAACATATTTTGTTAGATATAACAGAAATAAATATTCTTTTAGATTTTTAAAAATAATCAAAAATAATGAAGATTTTGTTGACTTTGTAAACTGAAAATAATCTTTCTAATGATAATGTATAATCTTTTTGTTTTGATTGTGATCTAATTGTTTTAATATAGAAACAAAATGTGAACATTTAAAATTTATTTCAGTAGTAAACAAAAATATCTATCAAATGAAGACAAATTTATTATTTTCTGATAAGTAATATTCATTTAATCACAGATTTTATGTTAATATGTGAAACAAAAAAACCAAAAAATGCTGAAATCTGAGAGAGTTTGCTGCAATAAACATTCTTTTAAATTCCAACAAGAGTTAAATAGTTGTATGTTTAAATATGAGCTTTATAAACAATTAGTAAAATCATTGTCTCAAAGTTTAATCACAATTACATTGACAACAGAAAACCATTAACACAGCACAAGACTAGAGGTGGTGCTAGTTGTACTTCCTCTTGTGATGAATCTGATTTATTACCAGTTTGCAAACAAACTGCATATTGTCAAATAGCGATAATGATTAAAATATGTATGAAAAAATGTAAAATTAAATACTGTTTGTCTTGTATCAATTTTTTTTTTCAAATATTTAAAACTTTTTATTAGTCATATTTTATTTTCTTATTTTTTTATGGAATTTTAAAATAAATTTTCCTTGTTACTTTGCTTCTATGTGATTTCTGAAAATTACAGAATGTATCCCCCATTTTTCAAAATAAGTTAAGTCTATTTTTGTGCAATTTTTTTAATACAGTTTTTATACAGAACCTATCTACCGCATAAAATGAGACCCAGGTATACTTAAATAATATTTTAAATATTAGATGTATCAATAAAAACTTAATACATATTTCAAAATAAATTTAAAGCAATTTTGAAAAATTTGTGCCATTTTCATATTTTTGCAATTCCATGTGTCCAATAAAATTGATCAACAAGTATTTTAAATAAAACAGGAATTTGTTTTTGAGCAAAATAAAATTTAACTCATAATAAAAAACAATCACAAAGAACTGAAATTAAAACTAGCACATGATTAATGATTTGTTGATATTTTATGGTTATTCATTACAATATGGTTTATATTCCATTTCTTTATGAGACTGAGACATCTATTCTGAAGATATTAACTGATAAAATTTAAAAACTAAATATTCATATTTAAAAAAAATACAGCCAACAATATCAAAAAGTGAATGCAATTTAAAAATTGTATTGCATAATATAAAATAATAAAACAGAAGCAATCATTTGAAAACATGTTAATATGTAATGATTATAATATCATGTAATGTTTTAATGTATTGCACAATAAAAACACAGATAATGTAAAAGAAAAAAAGATGGAAAAACATAATATTACAATTAATGCTACTACCAAAAAATATATTTATCATTTGTTGTTTTGTAATTGTTTGATTTGCAAAAATAAATTTAAAAAATTAATCTTAACATTGTTTACTTTAAATTTATCAGTGGTCTGATTGTCAATCATATCTACATAATGATTTGGATATTAGAATTTGTATTGTAATCATTTTTAAATCAATGTTGGCTAATAACATTTTAAAGGAATGGAGAATTTTGAGAGAGCATCATTTACAGCTTTTGTAAAATATATTGAAAAAATCATTGAGGATTTTGAGAATCAATGTTGTAATTGTGAAAAAATTTAAGAAGATATTTCAATTTTAACTCAACCCATGATTTACCAACATTGAAACTGCAGGATCAGATCATTAACTGGTATTGTGTGATTTGCAATCAGATATTTTTTATATTTCAAAAAAGAAAGAGGTTTTTTTTAAAATACTACCAAAAGAAAAACTCAAGATGTCTTCATTGCTTGGGAGTATATCTTTGCAAAAGCATTTTTTCAATATTGAAACTGATTAAATCAAAGTATAAATGTTCATTAGCAGATAAGGCAAATTTGGGGCATAATTTTAAAAGATCGTTTATCAATATTTCTTGTTGCAAGCATTTACTTATGTACTAAAATAACTAACTATCTAACTATACAACTAATCATATATATATATATATATATATATATATATATATATATATATATATATATATATATATATATATATATATATATATATAAAAAAGTAATGTTCAATACTAAATGGGTTAGTAAGTACTCATTAAAAACAGTGAACTTTAGATAATCCCAATATTAATAACAACCAACAATTTTAAACTGTTGTCAAGGCAACTGTTTAAAATTGTAGATTTCTATTGATATTGGGATTGTCTAAGTGTTGACTGATTTTTAATGATATTGTACTGGTCAGAATTGTATGTTCATTTAACAAGGTTTAGAATCTAAGCAAAAGTACTCTAAATCCACTCATGCCCGAGATACACAGGTCAGGAGCAATCATGAATTCTGCCCTATTTGCTCTTTTCTAAAACTATAACATTATAAACAACACTTCTGATGATAACATGAAATTTTATTCATTCCAGTCCCAGAAACACAGCAGAGAAACTTGAGATCTACAGGGTAATTAGCATAAATAAATAATGTTAAAACTTGGCTCAATCAAATATCTTATGTGAAGGAACAATTTATAAATTTTAAATGAATTGCACACAGCTAGCATTGCAAAAGAAACATGAATTATAAAATAGTATCCATCCAGAATGAGCAAGAACAGAATAATCCAGAGATAAATATCTATTTGAAGTAATCAGTTATAACTTCTAAATATTACTAACTCTATTATAAATATTTAATGGAATTCAAAGAGTGAGAGTTAGTAAGACACAATGCATGAGTAATTATTAAAACATAATAATTTAATAAATATAAACAATTTAATTTACATTAGAAAACATAGCACAGATTTAATGCAGTTATTACTTTGTATATAAGCAACTGATTTAGTATGCTAATGAGTTATAGTATAATAATAAATTAATGTTATCAATGTGGTAATCATTACTTTAAGTAATGATAAGGATGTTTACAAATTCATCTCTAAAGAGAGATTTACTCTTGATATGATAGTTAATAATTTATCATTTATGAGCATATTTGGGCCTGTACAAATGAGGAATGGGTTAACCTAATAAGTTTTACTGTGACAATCCTAAAATATTCGATAAATTATAAATGAGTCGTTTACAAACATCACTGCGCCACGTCTTATAGATAATATGAGAATTACACATAAAAGAACTCGCAGTGCTAACTATAATGACAGCATTTAAAATGGAGAAGATGTCTGTCTTTGGACTGGAAGGCTTTATCACATATATGATTCCGCTTGTATTTATCACAAGGCGATATTCGAAAATATGAGTGGTAAGGATTCCATGGTACGCCCTCTGACATTTCACATGCAGAGCCTTAATACTGTAATGTTTATCCTGAGATCGGTTATACCAAACCTCATTCCTATACGAGTTACGTGAAGAAAATCCAGAGTTCGGATGAGTAAATATGATAAAGCAAAATATAATTCTTTAAAATGCTATCATAAGTAAGCAACGCGAATATGGCTTAAGTCTTAAATGACTAATGAAATAATTTAAGCTTAAATAAAGCAATAATAGCATGCGTAACGCCATGATAAAATAATAACCCACTCAGCATCGTACCTGTAACTTTAATAAATTTAGGATGTCGAATATAGAAGAGGGAAAAATATTATTTTTCCTATTTAACAATTCCAAGTATTTTAAATGACAATATATTATAAGCAATTTAACTCCTAATGGCGTATAAATAATAAATAGCTATTAAAATATATTAATAATCAAATTTATTTTAAGAAGATAAAATGCATTTAAATATCGATAGTGACAACAACAAAAGGTTTATCTTATGCCATAATATAATTTTTAAACAATCCGCCATTAAGCATATATTTCAAATATTTAACCGAGCGAACAGCGTTCAGTAAGAAATTTTATGTTTAACTATTTAAATATTCCAAAATATTGGAATGATGATTGAAATAATATAAGTTTGCTAGATTAAAACATTAGCATACTAAAACTAATTTAATAAGATATATATTCAAAATAAGTTTTGCTGCATGAAATAAAATAATTAAAGTGTGAAACTTAAAAAAACTAATGATAGATTTAAAGTACATAATTCTGTGCTTAGCGTTTCAAAGAATGAGTTTAAAACTTAAGAGAGAAAATCACAAATTTAATGATAATTAAGTTTATAGTCAGTTACCAAATAAATAAAATTACATTATGATTACAATTAAGATTTAGGAAAGAAGTGAAGTAAGGAGACTTAAGAGTTCATTCTTCGGCAAAACGGATTACCTTTAGAAGTTATGGTGGCCACTTATAATAACGTATACAAAGTTTAGCAAGGCACAATACTAATAAAATAATGGTAAGCATTTTCCAATATTCCTTTACAGTTAAACATAACAGTTCTCAAGCAGCGATGGCATGGCAGAATGCAGGACAGAGATGATTTAAGATCAGGGAGGCAAATTGTTTTTACTCACAGTTCATTTTGTTTCCACTCTCTAAACGAATACAAGAGAGAAGAGTGATTTGAACTCCCTTTTGCGTGTTCCTAGAACTTCTGCTCCTCCTATACTTGAAATTTGGCAATATTGGAAGATGTAAACAATACATTCCAGAAAGCATTATTTAAACGTATTTTAAAATTGCAAATAACTTTAAAATATGATTTTTGGTTTGACTTGAAATAGTTAAATGAGAATGACCCTTTTAAATTGTAATAATACTTTCTAGAATTTCTGGCATTGCTTTAGCTCTACATTAATTGTATTTATTTTTATATCTGTAATACATATACACACATACACAATTATCTAAGTGAAGGGAATTTACAAGTTTGGAAATAAAATATACTTAAGCTAAAATAATAATTCAACTGGTTATACATAACCATTTTAAATAAACAGGGTGGAAGTGATATGTGTGTTTAACATTCCTAGATGACCAAATAAACATACAAACTGGTTCAAACCCTACTTTAAATGTATGTAATGTCATCAGGCAGTGAAGTTAAATATGTACTACAGATTTACCACTTCAATATATATATATATATATATATATATATATATATATATATATATATATATATATATATATATATATATATATATATATATATATATATTGAGATTTTTATATCAATGCTGATCATCACTGTTCTTTAGGCCATTAAGGGCTGTAAATGTACTAGTCATCAGTAAACTAATGATTATCATAAAAATATGGCAAGTGGAATTTTGAAAATTATTTTCATTATCTTAGCACTATTTAAATAATTTTAAAATAATTGTATAGATGTCCTTCCACATACATTTTATATTCCCTTCATCAGAATCTAGTTTTGGAATCACAAGGACTACAGGTAACTGGTGGGCAGAAGAAAATACATAATTCGTAATCTAGTTCTAGTATTAAATAACTTTATTAAGTTAATTTAAAATAATGATTAATAAATTTATTGATGAATTAATAATAATAAAATGAACGATCTCATAAATACTTCACAATACAAATCTATTCATGGAACAATTAAATCCAAATACATTATTAAAATAATTCACAACCTAGATTTCTAATGAATATTACTTTGTAAATAATGCTCATATTTTGTTGTTATAACAAAAATTGGGCATTATTTACAATTTTATTTAAATGCTTCTTTGGAGATCTAGCTTACAAATTATCTTAGTAACATATTCAAACTTGTTTCTTCTATGAATAGATTAATATTTGTAGTAGTGCATATTTGATAAGCCATAAAATTATTTACATGTTAATTAAAATCTATATAATTTCTACAATACAAATACATCATTCTGATGTTGATTTGCAGATATTAAATATTTCTATAGATTGACTAACAAAATTATACATTTAATATTATTTAAATTATAGTTAGTGAAATATCCAAGTTGTATGCACCTATGTGCATGTTTGATAGTACAAAATTTTCCAGTTGTTATTATTACTTTCATTAACTATACAGGCTAATAGTATTGTAATAAAATATAAAAATTTAAATATTAAGTGTATATAGTAAGTTCACATGTACATATGATTCTAAAATAATAGAAAAACATATAATATTAAATATTAACAAAATATCAAATTTATACTAAAATTTTCTTATGACCATGATTTCATCAATTACTATATATATTTTCTCAAATAAAAATCAACTACATATAACACACACTTATACATAAAACAAAAATCAGTGTTTTCCTGAAGATTTGTGCTGATGGTGTTTTAGTTGTATTTATGTATTAGATTATTTCTATTAATGGAAATAGTCCAATATATAAATACAACAAAACAAAAATCAGTTACATAATTAATTTTAAAAACCACCTACCTTTAATAGCAAAGGAAATTCTCATAAGATTACTGACCTCAGATTGATTTTGTCAAACAGTACTTTATTATCTGTATTCAGTTCATGAATATATGAAGCTGAGTTATGGTGCTTATTTTTAATTCTTTTTTATGAACTTTAACCCTTTCATTAATACATTTTCGTCTATATAAATTTTATGACAACTCAAGAAATTTTAAAACTATATCAAGAATACATTTTCCATCAATGGGCTGTTTTAAACAATTTACAAATGAATTTAAATCGAAGTTTATCTTCCAAGAAACATTAATACCACCCAACAAATGATTTATTTTTATAAACCAATCCATAAATTGAAGACTTAAATGATAAACTAATAAATTCTTTTTTCTCTCATTTACATTCAATTTTTTATTTTTTATTTTTTTAAGTGTCATAGCATTGGCCGGGACATGAACCCGCAAGCCGGGCAATGGCCTGCAAGTGCAAGGCAGTCGTGCTGACCTCTCGACCACCAATGCAAGACTATTTTTTTTTAATATTAGACTTATTGATATTTTTGTTAGATATAATATTCCTATTAAATTCATGATTTTAACCCAATTCATTATAATTAGAAGCATATTGACTTCTTTCAATATAAGCATTATTTTCAAAATTATTTCACCATTTGTTCCTATAACAAAAATTTAATAAAAAAAAGTTATGAGTAAAAAGTTAATTATCAGGCCTTATACTTCTTAAATTTTTATTTAATAAAATAACTACAAAGTTAAATATTATCAACCTTATTAATTAAATCTACAAATTTTAGCTTAACAAATTTCTATTCAATAATAAAATTAATATCAGAATCAAAATCTTTCAATCCAGGGACAATTAAAATGCACAGTGTCATATATTATCTGTGCATAATAATAAGGCAATGAATAATGTTTCATCAAACAAGCTGGAGCTGTTAAATAAAACAATAAGTCATTAATTATTGTTATTTTAAAATCAATCTCAGAGAAAAAACCAATAGCATGATGTTTTCCAAGGATTTCTGCCGATTGTGTTATTATTTGTTTTGTCATTATATATATACATACATAATTAAATCATAATTTCTCATTATTTTAGCATTTTTCATTTATTGCAATCAGTAATAGTAATTAAAATATGATAATTTCTTGCATCTAACTCAATTTAAAGGAATATAAAAATAAAATTTTTTGATCATGTGACATCAGAATGTGAAGCTGCATGCAAATTACTATTAGGTGATTTTGATGTTATTTGTGCATTTTTGGCAATTACAATTTTTTTTTAATATAAGTGGTGCCCAAAGTGGGACCCAACATATAACTACACACTCTTGAGATTAAAAGTCCAATTTATTTGTATATTGTTTAAAAATGCTTGATAATTATTACTACTATAAAAATAATAAACAAGTTTGTTTTTCATTTAAGATATTAAAGTAAAGAAGGAGGGGATTTTTTGTTTGTTAAAAGAGCAAAAAGTAATCATTGTTGATTTTAAAATTTTCATAAAGTTAATGATTGATTTAAAAAAAATTTATTTGACAAACATTGCTAGTAATGAGATAATAACTATATGCATATATCACATATGTTATTATATGACTGAAAGATAAAAAAGAAAATCAAAATATAAGCTGTTTATAATGATACAATGCATAAAGGAAATAATAAAGAATTCTCATATTATCAATATAAAAACAAATCAAATTAAGTATATGTATATGCATGACATCCCATAATATATACACCCAAGACTATTTGATTTTTCATGAGGACATCATGCAAAGTTTAATATTAGACATAAAGCATGGGAGAATGGAGTGTTTCAACCAAGCATAAGTAATTAAAAGTAAAAAAGCAGAAGTTTAAGTTATAAAATAGAGAAATTTAATTTTATAAATTAATAAAATAAAAAAATAAGGTTATAATTAGTGTTTTTCTGAAGGTTTGTGATGATTGT